>CM046944.1:19854900-20112216 GCA_025698515.1 Gossypium sturtianum
TAAAGGCTGATATTTCTCCCAATTGCCATCTAATTCCAAAATACAACACCGAAGCATATCTTCAAGAATCTGAAACACACGCTCTGACTGACCATCGGTCTGAGGATGAAATGCAGTGCTGAAATGTAATTGCGTACCCAGAGCTTCTTGCAACTTGTTCCAGAATCGGGATGTGAACCGTGGATCTCTGTCTGAAATAATGGAGACTGGCACTCCATGTAGTTTGACAATTTTTGAAACATATAATTTTGCTGATTTGTCTAAGGAGAAATCCATACGTACCGGAATGAAATGTGCAGACTTTGTCAAACGATCAACAATTACCCAAATGGCATCTTTCTTTTTCAGAGATAGGGGTAACCCTGATACAAAGTCCATAGTAATTGGAGCGAAGGAAATGTGCAAGTGTACACAATCGCAACAAGTAATAAAGTGACAAGTAAATGTCGAGTTATCATACCCATAGGGACTGTGAAAAGAATTATTTATGAATGCAATTTGAAAAACACTCTGGTGAAGAAAGATATTTTGATTTGAAGAGGTGATTAAAAACTAGGATTTAAACTAAATAAAATAAAAAAAATTAAAATAAAAGTTCCAATGCACGATTTCAAAAGATGATTTTAATCAAGATGACATAATTGTGTTAGATTAATTAAATTTCTTAACTTAGAATTGTTAAACTCATGTTCATGTTGTTACGAATAAATTCACGGCAACTCGGTAATTTGCTAACTTATGAACATACCTACCTACCAAAATCTATTTATCTCTTAACTATATCTCTACGTCAATTCAACCGATTAAACAAATTTTAATAAGCAAATGTGTTAATGCACATATATACTTATGAAATTAAAATAATCTTTTGTACATATCTCTATGCCAATTCAAACAATTAATTCAATCTCATAAGCATATAAAAGATTACGTGAGGTAACAATGTATTTCTACCTTGAAACAGTTTAATCACAATAATCTTGCAAGTTATGCAAGGCTAATCTATCGTTAGATACCGTTGTTAATTTAACCCTCAGCTACCTTAGATGATTAAACATGCACTGATTAAGTATTGTGTCAGTTAATTACAATTTCAATCTGTTTAAATAATTAATTCATTAGTTACCTTAGAATTTCAATGCAAGATTAACTTAGTCATGGTTTTACTTAATCAAACATCTTACCGAGGCCTATAACAACACAAACACAATTTTAATAACTCAAGTAGATGAAATGCAATCAACCTAACACGAATTAAATTCAAGCCATATTAATTAAATTAAACAATTTAACATCACAAATATTCATAGACGTGTTCATCATAACAACAACAAAATTAAAAGGATAGGGAACAAGAATCAAATCCTGTGTTTTCTCTGTGGCTTGACAAGTTTGCTCCACTCCTCCTTCTCCGCTTGTTCTTGTCGAACCGAGGCTTCTAAAAACACTTGAATGCTACTCCAAATGGTGGTTGATTGACTCTTTTTCAAGAGGTGAAATCGGCAAGGGAATAGGGGAAGAAAATGAAGAACAATGGAAGGGAATGAAGAGAGAAAAATGAGAGATAAGTGAAGAGATGAGAATGATTGAGATGTGTTTGAAGTGAGCAGCAAATAGGGGGTATTTATAGGTTGATATGGCTGCTAAAATTAGCAAAAATTAGCAGCCATAGAGTCCCCCCATGACCAGCCACACATGTGGCAAGTTTGAAGAATTCAAACTTGCTATTTTAAGGTAGGGGAAAATCTATAAAGGCACAAATAGTGGAGGGGTTTGAATGTAATTTGAAGGAGTCTTCAAGGGCCATTTTGCAAACCAAATAATCAGCCAAGCAAGCTGTCAGCATGTGGGATGGTTTTAGGCTGCCCAGTGCTCGATTGGATCCGTTTTCTCGGTTCAGCTCAACTGGGCCACTTTTCATAATTAATGAATAATAATTTATTTAACCCAAATTAAATTGGATTAAAATTAAAATTAATTATTGATCGTTATGTCAGAGTCTTAATATTTATATAATGAATAATCTAGCCTAGAAACTAACTGTGACAACGATTGAGGCAAGCGCGCCTACCGAACAGTAGTATAGTTTAGTGGCAAGACTGGAATATCGAACCCAAAGGAATCAAAAGTACTAATACTAACTTTCTTTCTATTATTTAGCCTAAGAATTGAAGTGAATTATTGTTTAACCTAAAATTAACTAACTACTAAGCTAAAGACGCTAAGACAAAGAGGATGAATTGGGGAAATACTTGTGGGAAAAACCAATTGATTAAGACAATACCCAAGGAAGAATCCACCTAGACTTCACTTGTTATCTAACTCTGAACCAGACGATTTATTCACTTGACTTGATCCGTAGGATTCCCTAATGTATATTAATACCTCCGTCGAGGCTACTAACGTCTAACCCTAGGTTGATTAATTGAAATCTCTTTCTAATTAAAACCCTTAGAATTACATTAACTCGATCTATGGACTCCCATATCAGGTTTGACCCTAATCTGGTAGATTTTTGTCATCCTATGTCTAGGGTTGCGATCAACTCTGCTTAATTATGCTAGATCTACTCTTAGACAGGGACTTTTGCTCCACTACCTAAGCACATCAATACTTAAATCAATACCCTGAAATATCAAAGCAAGAATTAAGAACACATAATTAAGAAAAAATCAAGTATTTATCATATGGTTCAGAAAACAATAACAAGATCCGTCTTAGGTTTCATCCCCCTCAAGTATCTGAGGGTTTAGTTCATAATTACAAAAGAATACATATCAGAAGAAAAGATAAAACAAAACATAAAAAAACCCTAAAACCCCTTGAAGGAATTGAAGAAGATATCCTCCGTCTTGAGTATGACTCCGGCTTCTTGAGATGAGTCAACTGGCTATCTTTGAGTAAATCCCACGATTCTGACCTCTCTGGCTCGGCTCCTTGGCCTAGCTGAACGCCCCTGACAAAAGCACCTTTTAGGTTATACTTAGGGTGTTTATATAGGCTTTGGAATGTGTTTCTTTGCCTCTAAGTATCCTATTTCGAATAAAATTCTTCTTAGTCATGGCAGGGACACGCCCGTGTGGCACGCTCGTGTGAATCGACTTCAGGCCGTGTTCGAGCCTACTAAAGGGGCACGGCCGTGTGCTTTGGGCCCAGGCCGTGTTGATTTCCTACTTTGGCCCATTTGGCCCGTTTTAAGCCCGTTTTTTGTTCTTTTCATCCTTCTATGCTCTCCTAAGTATAAAACATGAAATTAAAGTATTAAGAGCACCAAATTCCATAATTCAAGGGATAAATCATCCAAAAGCATGCTAAATGTGGAGATAAAATATGTTACTATTACGGTTTATCAAATGCCCCCACACTTAAGCTTTTGCTTGTCCTCAAGCAAAGTTCTCAACTTGCAATTAAAACGAACTTCCTCAATTCATAACCTTCATCAACAATGTTTCATCATAATTCATAGGTAATTCATACATTGATAATTTAACCAGAAGGTTCCTAAAGATTCAAACAATCAAAGTCATAGTTTTTATAGTATGAAAAATAGGTGTTTCCCCTTACCTAAATAATTACCTTTGATTCAAAATCGAAAAAAATTGACATCCTCACTAAAGATTCACTCAAATCACTCGAAGTGTTTAAGGTTCAAAAATAAGCACTCAGAAGTCGAACATGAAAAGTTAATCCCATAGGCTTGCATGAAAATCAAATCTCCACCATTTGTAAAATGATATGATACACAAATCAAAAGGTATTTTATGGGTTGTACTTGAGGCTTAGGTTAAAGGTGTGGATAAAGGCTTGAATTAGAGGTTAGTATCGAGTGAATTGACAAATTACCTAACTAAAAAGTTGTACTAATAATTACATCACGGAAACTTAATACTAATAACATGAGCTTCTTCTAAAGATAATGAAATTAACAGTTTGAGCTCAAATAACATAGAACTAATAATGAATATACTTCGTTCTTTTTTTAAGGAACAAATCAAGTACAATAATAATTAGATAGAATTTAATAACTGAAATAATGAAAATAGTTACGTAACCGATCAAATCAAATCTCGATATAGGGGTAGTCAAGAGAAATGGTGATAACAAATACAAAGTGGGTTATGGGTTAATATTAATGGGTGAGTCAATAAAAGGGTTGTTAGGATCAAAGGGGTTCACTAGGGGTTAATTGTAACATCCTAAATTAGGGGTTATGTGTTTGGAGCATAACTCAAGTGTTAGTAGGCTTTAAGTGTGGTTGGTGATGTTTTAAGGGTTTTTAAAACTCTAGGATCAAAAGGGAGTGCATTGGAAATTTTTTAAATTTTAGGTTAAAAGGGGAAATTGGGCTAAGGAGGCCTTAAAGAAAATTTCATGAATTTATAGACATGAACTTGGGCTTAGTAAAGTGGCTTGGGAGGCTACTTTAGGGGCCTTGGAGGCTTCTTGCAGGAGGGAAGAGGTTCGAGTAACGTGGGGCGCATCAGAGGCTTTTATTTTTTCTTTTTGCGTCAACTAGAGAAAGCTGGGCTAGGTATGCCTTAAAAAATAAATGGCAAGGTTAATGGACATGAAAGTCAGGTGGTAAAGTGGCTCCCATGCACCACTTAAGGGCCTGGAAATAACGCTAGTAAGGACTTGGGTTCGAATCAAGGTGGCGACAAGGTGTTTTATTTTTTTGGGTTTTGGCGTTAAAAGGAAGGAGGCCTTAAAAGAGGTTGGGGCGAGTCTATGACACAAAGCGGCGCCTGGCAGCAAGCGGGCGGCGTGTGGAGGTTCCAGTGGTCCTAGGTTCGAGTGGCGTGAGCAACAAATGGGGTTTTATTTTTGTTTTGGCGTTAAGGCAAGGGGGAACTAAGGAAGTAGGGCTTAAAAGGAAATATGGTGCGTTTATGTCACAAAAGACGCCTTGGCCGAGTGGCTAAGGGCGCTATAGAGAGGGCTGCGGCAGTGAGGTCCTGGGTTCGAACCAAAGAAGCAGCAGTGGGGTTTTTATTTTATTTTTTTGGCGTCCTGGAGAAGGAATTGGCCTGCACATGGGGTCTTCAATTGGGATAAGGATCAAGCTGATTTTGTTTTTTTTTTAAAATTCGGCTGGAAGGAAATTTATGAGCACATGATTTCTTTTATTTTTATTATTTATTTGAAGAGGTGATAAGGGATAAATAAAAGATAAATATGATTTGATAAAAGCTGGAAATTTATCACCAAAAAGAAGGTGTTGGCCAATTTTAGGACTCCTTGGGGGCTGTCCACATTCAGTTTATCACCTATAGAGAGAGGCTGAAATTGATAGAAAAAAATTCTTTTCTTTTCTTCTCCAAATTGGTTGCTGGCCGAATCTCTCTACACCCTTCTCTCCCTCTTTTCTATTTTGTTTTGGAAAGCTGAAAACCATTGTGTCTCTGCCGATTTCAACAAGAGTTTTTAACCTAATTCATATCTCTTCCCTTTGAGTTTATCTCTTCACCATCCTAAAGTGCCGAAATTAAGGTTTCTTTGTGGGCAAGGCCGAATCCTCCCTAAAGCAAGGTGCTGCCGATTCCAATAGGTGTGGTAAGGACACTCTCGGTGTTTAATCTTTATTCTTGTTATAGCCGAAACCATGAGGTTTAACCATGAATTTTTGTATGACTAAACCTATTCAGGATCTTGGATTTGTAACCCTTTTAGAAAGCCAGCATTAAGAAGAATTGAGAGGTCTTTCGGGATTTAAGGTAAGCTCGGTATGTAGGCTATGATTTTCGGCCCGAGGCCATGTTAGGTAATATATGTGGTGACTGATCTTCTTGTGGGTTGTTAAAGGAATTTTGTGAGTCTTAATCAAGTGCGATTTTGGATTTGTTTGGGAATCAAATCCGTTCAAGGTAAGTCCGCAAAAGAGCCTTTGGTATTAATTTGGTTTGGCCGAATAGGCCTAAGTCCCTAATCATGTTGTTGGCCGATTATAGGCCAAGGGATTTAGCATCATAGATCGGATCTTCGGGATCTAGGAATTTCGGTAGAAACAGGTGTGTACATACACACTTTATGATTAATTAACTGTGCTAAATGTTTGTGTATGCTAAATCTGGTTTATGTAGCTTTGGATTTAATACCATAACGATATAAGCGATGATTGAGTAAGACTCTGTTCGTATGTGTTTACTATTTGATGCTTTTGGAAAGCATGGCATATTTGGTATATGCGATTTAAATACATGTTGGCATGAATTACATTATATATATATCATGGACTAATGTGGGTTGATGAGAGGAGGCGGTGATATTCGTGTCGAGCGGACACGGCGGTTTGGTACCACATTGTGACTACGGTCACTAGAGGTTTGGCACCTCAGAGGTTTGGCACCTCATAGCGTCTCGTCCGAGTGGTTTGGTACCACAGTTGGTTGGCCCCACGAGTTTACATTATGGGATTGGCGCGGTGATTTGGTATCACACACGATGGGTTGGCCCCATCATTTGATTTGTGACTACGGTCACGGTGGTTTGGCACCACAATATGGCGGATTTCGTGACTATAAGTCACCGGTGGTTTGGCACCACCGGTGGTTTGGTACCACACGGTAGTAGAAAGGTGTTTGGATGGCTAGGTTGGGTGCATGATTTAGTGCATGTTAATTTGTTATAAATTGTGTATGTTGTTGCACTAAATTGGGAAGGGTTACACATTGAGTCTTGGTGACTCACCTTCTCCTTTAACATTTTTCAGGTGACTCGTAGATGACGGTTGAGGCTAGGTTGGACTCGAGGTGGCCATGCGGTGGGATTTGAATTTAATGAACTTGGATTTTAGTTATTTTATTTTTATTGTTGGTTTTGTTTTAATCAAGTTGTAATAAGGCCTCCTAGGATTATTTTTATTATCTTTACATGTTTTGAATATTTTGTTTAAATTACTTAATAATATTAAAATGGGTGCACATGTTTTCTCAAATCAAACGCAAAATGTTTTAAAGTGCCATCGGGTACATTTGAAACCTGTAACAACTTGACTTAATAAATATTTTTAAAACAAACCAAGTATGGTTTTAGCAAGATAATTGAAAATGAAGATGTTTTCATCAAAACTCAAATCGGCTAAAGGGATTTTCAAAATGGTTTTCTCTGTGACATACCAAATTCGGTCGTAATGTTTGGGCCGGGTTTGGGGTGTTACATTAATTGTGAAGGTAGACTTTTTGTGGAGTAAGTGTGTTAAAACCTAGGTGCCTTCATCATCTTAGTATATCAAATCAAAGGTGTGGTCTCGACATGTATAATCGTAGCAAGTTCTAGAATAACGAATCAATGTTGACACACTCATAATCAATAAAGTGAGCAAGGAAAAGAATATATGCTCTAAAAGGCTCAAAATCTCACAAAAATTATGGGTTTTTGATGTCAACATTGTAAATTTCAAACTTCAAAGTAATCATTAGATTCGGGTAGACAACCTAACAAAATTTTTACTTCTGAAAAATAGACTTATCCTGCTTGATTATCTAGTCTCCTAAAGTTTAAATCATCAATGCACAATTAACTATGACTTAATCCAAAGCATATCAATGAAAATAATAAATCAAAGGAAGTTTCATTTTAATCATAAGATGAGAAAATTATTTAAGAACAAGACATAATTCAAGGATTTGAGAATAATGCAAAAAGTTAGGCACCTTTAAGATTCACCCCCCACACTTAAGTTGTACATTGCCCTCAATGTACAAAGATAGATAATAATCATATAGTAAGAAAATCAAAAGAGAGGGAGAGAAGTGAAACTTCCTGAATTTTGGATGGAATCCTTGGAGGGTGATTAATGATGATGACTTAGGTATAGGTGAATGTGGTGGTGAATACTCCGGTGATGTGTTCGTTGTTGGAGTGGCAAATTGAACCTATTTAAACTGCAAAGTCATCATTTAAATGTTCAGGGAGTACTATTTAATAGATGTTGTTAGAGATACTTAAGATTTAGACAGCAAGTGATAAAAGAAATTAAACTGTACTAATAAAAGTTTTAAACAAGAAAGGCAAAAAAAAGTTTTAATTAAGAACGAAAATAGACTAAAAATAAAAATAAAAAATAAATGTTAAAAATGAAAAATAAAAAAAAATAAAAGGACTCAAAGGTCCTCGTCATCGGCTGGGTCGCGAGGTGGAGGCAGCGATATGTGAAAAAGCTGATAATATCGACCACGGCCGCCTCGCACGGCCGTGTGGATTTATCTCAGCCCGTGTTCTTTAGGCAGTTTCGACCACGGCCGCATTGCACGACCGTGGCATTTAGTTGGAGCCCGTGTTTTGGGGAAAATTTTCGTCATGTTTCTGGACGATATCTGCCACGCCGATATGCATACTCGTGGTGTCCACACGGCTACGGCCACGACCGTGTGCAAGGCCGTGTGGTATGGAAACCTACGCCTAAAAATTTGGTTAGTTTTTAGTTAGATGCTAAAATTCAAAAATATGGACGTTAGTGGGGTTAGTACTCGAGGTGCCTCCCGAGAAGCGCTCGTTTAAAGTCTTGAGCTAGACTTACCTGTTATTCGTATGGCCATGGTGGCTTACAGATTCGAAACTCCTTTTTCTTACTATAAATTCTATCAACATATGGTTTGAGTCGGGTAATATTTACCTCAAAAGTGCCGAAATTAGAATGTGTTACCTCGACCATTCCGTATGGAAAGACCTTAAGTACCGTAAAAGGAGTCGCGCCGTTTGTATTAAGTTCTAAAGCGACTATTCGAGGGTCGGTTGTATCTGACAGTACCTGGTCCCCAACTTTGAAGTGATTGGTTCCACCTTTAATACTCGATGTCCTAGCCGTGTCAAGAACCTGAAGAGTGATCGTTTCGTCACTTAGACGAAATGTGAGCTCACGTGGTAGTTTATTTCGTAGAATTGTTGGGTGATCGTTTCGTAGAGTGATCGTTTAGCTCCACATGCGACGTATCGTCTAACTTCCGTTTGTTTGTAAAAAAATCTTTTGAAAATTTCCTTGAATCTGGCGTCTGCGAAAGAGCTTCAAGAAACGGTAAGTTGATATGTAATTTCTTTGGAAGTTTAAGAAATTTACCGAAATGTTCCTCTGTGTGGTCTTTCTTTATCGCATTGGGGTATGGCACACGAGGTTGGTACTCTGTAATTACCGATTTTGGTTTATCATGGCTTACCTCAACCTTACCTTCATCTACCACATTCTCTTGCTTCAATTTTGGTTCATCTAACCCTTCACTATCGTGAGCAGTTATTACTTGCGGTTGCTCTCTTGGGTTAGTTTCGGTGTTGCTAGGCAAGATACCTTGTGGTCTTTACGAGATCGACAGCAAAGTGACCTATTTGGTTCTCGATCCCTTGAATTAATGCTGCTTGATTTTTGAGCATTGTCTCGTTGTTTTGAAAATGAGTTTACGACCAATCGTGATAAATTTTGTTAGTATCTCCTCAAGGTTCGGCTTCTTTTCCTATTTGGTAAGGTGGTTGTTGAAAGCACAGGAAGGGTTGTTGTCTCCGATTTCCTTGGCCATCCCACGAGAAATTGGAATGGTTCCACCAACTTTGCATTATAAGTGTTACTATAGGGATTATTTTGAGGTCTAGAATAGTTACCCATATAGTTGACTTGTTCGTTCTCTGTGCTAGGGTTGTAGGATAGATATTCTGTGTTGTTCACCCCTCCTCCGTTTGTATCGTATTGTATTACCAGATGTACCTACATAGAACCATACCAACCATCAAATTTTTTATTTAAAAGCTCTACCTAGTTAGATAACATGGTGACCGCGTCAAGGTATTAGGCATTGTCCTCATGTCTTGACATTGATAATTATTCAGTGACATCTCTTCGGTTTCTGCGAGTGGTATGTTTTATTTCACTGTCAAAAATCAAGGGTCCTGACGGGTTTCTTCTAGTCATAAACTAGAAATACCTGCCAGAAGCAAAGAAAGAGAAAAATTAGCAAAGTTAAAATAAAATAAAAATAAATTGTAAATAAATAAAATGGCTAAAGTAATAAAAATTAAGTGTTCTTAATATTTTAGTTCCCCGGCAACGGCGCCAAAAACTTGATCGTTATGTTAGAGTCTTAATATTTATATAATGAATGATCTAGCCTAGAAACTAACTGTGACAATGATTGAGGCAAGCGCACCTACCGAACAGTAGTATAGTTTAGTGGCAAGACCGGAATATCGAACCCAAAGGAATCAAAAGTACTAATACTAACTTTCGTTCTATTATTTAGCCTAAGAATTGAAGTGAATTATTGTTTAACCTAAAATTAAATAACTACTAAGCTAAAGACGCTAAGACAAAGAGGATGAATTGGGGAAATACTTGTGGGAAAAACCAATTGATTAAGACAATACCCAAGGAAGAATCCACCTAGACTTCACTTGTTATCTAACTCTGAACCAGACGATTTATTCACTTGACTTGATCCGTAGGATTCCCTAATGTATATTAATACCTCCGTCGAGGCTACTAACGTCTAACCCTAGGTTGATTAATTGAAATCTCTTTCTAATTAAAACCCCTAGAATTGCATTAACTCGATCTATGGACTCCCATATTAGGTTTGACCCTAATCCGATAGATTTCCGTCATCCTATGTCTAGGGTTGCGATTAACTCCGCTTAATTATGCTAGATCTACTCTTAGATAGGGACTTTTGCTCCACTGCCTAAGCACATCAATACTTGAATCAATACCCTGAAATATCGAAGCAAGAACTAAGAACACATAATTACGAACAAATCAAGTATTTATCATATGGTTCAGAAAACAATAACAAGATCCGTCTTAGGTTCCATCCCCCTCAGGTATCTGAGGGTTTAGTTCATAATTACAAAAGAATACATATCAGAAGAAAAGATAAAACAAAACATAAGAAGACCCTGAAACCCCTGAAGGAATTGAAGGAGAAATCCTCCGTCTTGAGTATGACTCCGGCTTCTTGAGATGAATCAACTGGCTATCTTCGAGTAAATCCCACGATTTCGACCTCTCTGGCTCGGCTCCTTGGCCTAGCTGGACGCCCCTGACAAAAGCACCTTTTAGGTTATACTTAGGGTGTTTATATAGGCTTTGGAATGTGTTTCTTTTCCTCTAAGTATCCTATTTCGAATAAAATTCTTCTTAGTCACGGCAGGGACACGCCCGTGTGGCACGCCCTGTGAATCGACTTCAGGCCGTGTTCGAGTCTGCTAAAGGGGCACGGCCGTGTGCTTTGGGCCCAGGCCGTGTTGATTTCCTACTTTGGCCCATTTGGCCCGTTTTAAGCCCGTTTTCCGTTATTTTCATCCTCCTATGCTCTCCCGAGTATAAAACATGAAATTAAAGGATTAAGAGCACCAAATTCCATAATTTAAGGGATAAATCATCCAAAAGCATGCTAAATGTGGAGATAAAATATGTTACTATTACGGTTTATCAAGTATATTATGAATTAGTACACATAATTTGGACCCTCTTAGGCTGAAAAATTAATTCGCCTTGATGCTTCAAAATTGCTTCTCGGTTTTGTGCTTCTAGCAGTGTCTGCCGAGCCGTTTTTCGCCCTCTGTGCGAATCTGTCGAAAATAATCAGAATTAATCAAAATTTATTATAAAATTAAGTAAAATTAACATGTTAATAATTTAAGTACAATTTAATTATTTTATAATAATTAAATATTTTTCGACAAGAATTTTACCGAAACTGCATGAATTTGAGTTAAAAAGGGCATGAGAAAGTGTGTATATTTTCGTGTTTCCACACCCCCAAACTTAATTCATTGCTCGTCCCGAGTAATGCACAAATTTGGAAAGAATTTCTCGAAAAAACCTTTGAAAACTTTCTTTAAAACAGCATTCTTTCGAAAAATCATGATTTAAGTATACTTATGCTCAAAAATAAGAAATTTGATACTTATGGTACTTATGTATACATTTCATTCAAATTAATCTCAATTATTATTATGATAGCAAAAATAGACTAAGTGCTTTCTCAATAAAGACATGCTAAATTCCTACCAATTTGATTTTATTCCCTTATTCAAGAAAGTTGCAATCATTAAGTTTAACTTATGCCTTCATATGTTGAACATAGCAATTTCTCTCCATTAATATAGGTAGCATAGAAACTTGAATCAATAGGTCTTTAAGAAGGTTGTAACGTGGCTAGGCTAGGGGTGGGTAAAAGATAGGTAAATTTAGGCTAAAAACCCTAGACTTAGCTTCAATCGGACCTTCGGAATAATTATCTTCAATACACCAACTTACTTTACTTTCACATGCTCTTTTGTACTTATATTTTCTTTCAAGTACATATGCTTTTTTTTCTTTTTTTTTACATGAGCATTTTACTGTATAGACTATAATTTTTTGAGCATTTGATACTTCTTTTCAACTCCCCCAAACTTATTTTCAAGGAACATTCTGCATAGTATTGAGTCTAGTGTTTGGGACAATTTAAAGATAATTATGAGAAAAGTGATAGCTAAATATTGCAAGGGTTCAAATAAAGGCCATATAGTCTCAAAGTTGGTTTCAAGGGATAAAAATTCATCATGGTTGGCTTGAAAGGCTCAAATGGTCCAAACAAAAGTTGTCCAAATCATGTTCAACTTCCCATGCTTCCTAGGATTTCGCCTTAAGAAACTACTAAGTCAATTCTAAAGACTTAAACTTTCATGCATGCCTAACTTTCCTAAGGAACTAAAAATTTTATGGTACAATTTGCATGCTTTATTAAAAATACATTTATGTCATATTCCAGTTAACATAACAATTATTGAAATAATCGAGCTTTATTCATACTGAAGTTTAGCATACTTAACAAAATTTCAAATTTTTGAACAAAATATAACCTAATCATAACTGAAGAAAAATTTATTCTGAGTGGAAATAATTTCAATTTTTCGGTCCCCCTACTTAAGATGAACAATGTCCTCATTGTTTAAAAGTGAATAAATACTATACACCAGGTAGGATTCTAGAAAAGAGGAGGTGAGCCAATTTGACTGCTTAAGTACCAAGCACTCTCTAGATCCAATCCTAGACATGTATATATTTATTGCCACACTTTGCACTTTGCGACTTGTTCATTTTTTATTTATGAATTCCACCTCTTGTTTTATTATGCAAAAATAAAAATTCCTACTAAAACCTAATCCTAAAATATTAAATAACCTAAGAACAGAAATAAAATAAAGTCAAGATCCCCCATTTTTATTTATTTACAGATCACTCCGAATTCGACTCATCCTTTGCTCCATTGTCTTTGTTTTTGCATGAATCACTTCGCTCCCTCTTCGATTGTGGACTCCATGGTTCAAAAATGAAATTTGGAAACTCAGGCACAAAAATAAACAGGTCATTGTATATTTTCATAAGAGCACTTCTCATTGAGTCATCCACTATTTTTGAATATCTCTAGTAAGCTTGTTGCTGTCACTGCATATGTTGCATTAAGTCCATCAACTTTGATAGCTCATCTCAAAGATCTGGGCGAGGCGATTGAGTCTTAAACATTGAAGTTGCAACGTCAGGTTCGATTACTGGTTCCATTGGTTCTGCCTTATCAGGAATTTAAGCTGATTGTATCAGTTCGATCTCTGTGGGATCTTCTTCTTCTTCTTCGGGATTCTCATTTTCTTCACCTCGTTGCTATAAAATAGAGTCTCTGGCTATCCGGTAAAGGTCCCAATTTGTGATTGTACCCTAGCTATACCCTGTCTTCTTTACGTTTGCAAGAATTTTAGCTTTCAAGCACAAAATGGTTATTGTAAAATGGGAAGTAAGCTGGGCCAGAACGTCTAGCGGCACAATTCCGCATTTATCTCAAGATGATTTTTCCCACATTAATGGTCTTTCTAGTTAAAATCGAGTATAATAAGACCATTCGCTCTAATGAAATTGTAACCCCATGTGAAATAGGCATAAGACTGAGTCGAATGAAATAGAACCATACCTTCGCTAGTGGTGTCAAATATTCTCTGCGACAAGTGTGAATTCCTTGATTTGGCACAGTCCACTTAGAACCTGAAACTGTAAGTTCCTCGAGAATTTCTTGCAGATTTTTAGACTTAATATTGCTCATCAAGGAAGAATATTCGTCATTTTCGAAATCAGGTAATTCAAAGAATTCATTAACAGCGTTTGAGGTTATTGGTACCTTGATTCCGTGAACAGAAACTTCCGTCAATTTGCTTGAGATCAAATTTGCATAAAATTCACGAACTAACTCCTCATCTACACTAGGTCTTTTCTCACAAAACAACTCCCAATTGAGAGCTTCAACAACTTGTCGAATGCGCGCCATGAAATCAATATAGTTGCTTTCTTTCAGTGTAAAGCCCTTCTCTGGATGCATCTGTTGATTCTTGAAAATACTTTCGTATCTCGCTTTGGTTTTCTCACAGTGGAATTTATTTTGTGATTCGTCAATTTGAGCAGAAGCACGAGTTCTCTTGCGAGGCATGATTAACCTAAACATAAGATGAAAAAAAATATTTTCTCAAAAATTTAATCAGTATAAAATAATAATAATTCAATAAATTGAAAAATTAATTAATTAAATAAAATTAAAATTTAGGAGAAAAATTTGTCTTACCACCATTTTATAAAAGTTAAGAACTCAAAGAAAATAAATCTAAAGCAAAATAGGTCAATTTAGAGATGTGGTGCGAGTAGCAAGGCGGCAACGGCACGCTAGGAAGTAGCAGGATATGCGTGTGCCGCGTGGATGGGCAGCAAGCAGGCAGCAGGTGGCACTATCGGGCGAACAGCAGGGCTGGTAGGTTGGCGTGCGCGAGCAGGTGCGTGAGAGTCGGTCTAGCGCTAGTGGGAGTAGCAGCGTGAGATACTAGTGCGCACGTGAGCTGCTGGCTGAATGGGGCTGTTGGGTGGTGTTGTGGCTAGGGAGTTGGGAGCTGCGGCACTAGGTGATTTGGTGGGTTTTGGATGCTAGGTTTGATTGAGGGATGAGTGAAAAAAATGGAAAATGTGGGTGAAATTTATAGTGAGTAGAGTAGGAGTTTAATTAGAATTCTTAGAACAATTTAATACTTAAAATATTCTAAGTTCTAATTCTACATAGAGTTAAAAACAATTAATAATTAATATAATGCATATTAAATTATTATTTGCTATTAATTTATTAAAGATAAATACTTATTAAATAAAATATGATCAAATTTAAACTAATCCTAATTCTATGCAAAGTTGATAATAATTAATATATATTATAATGGATATAATTATATATTAATGATTATCATCTTATTTATTAAATTAAAAACATTTATTCTAGATGCCTTTTGAAAATATTTACAAAAAAGAGACATCTAATTTTTAATATTTACAAAAGGAGCAACCAAATTTTGAAAATAATTCAATTAAGTACCTATACTTAAAGAAAATTTGAAATTGAGTTGCAATTTAAAACTTGGATCAAAATTGACCCTTTTATTTGAAAAACTAAAACTTTATTTTTCCATTTAGGGAATAATTTCTCGGAAAATTATGTTAAAATCAATTCGTAGGAAAGATTGGAGGGGTCACAAGCGGTCCCACTTAAGTTCCAATCTCCTAGACAGAATTTATTTAAACATACAAATCCTGAAAATATACCTTAAATCATTTATTTTAAAAGGAAAACAAGAAAAAAATAATCATCTGATAAAATGAACGAGATTTGATCCCGTTCAATTTTATCTCGCTAGTAATGTTTTAAGCGCTGAGCATTAACTCGAAAATTACCTCCCTTACTTTGAAGTTTGACAACTCCGTATAGATAAACTTGGTGAATCGTAAATGGACCGAACCAACGTGATTTTAACTTACCTGGAAATAACCTTAATCTGGAATTGAATAACAAGACTTGCTGACCAGCTTCAAATTCTCGAACTCGAATGTGCTTGTCATGCCATTTCTTAAGTCTTTCCTTGAGTAATTTAGCATTTTCGTATGAGAACATTCGGAATTCTTCTAACTCGTTGAGTTGGAGCATCCGTTTCTCTTTAGCAAGCTTAAGATCCAAGTTGAGTTGTTGAAGAGCCCAGTAAGCTTTGTGCTCTAACTCCAAGGGCAGATGACAGGCTTTCCCAAAGACCAACATATAGGGTGACATCCCTAAAGGTGTCTTGTATGCTGTCCTGTAGGCCCATAAAGCATCATCCACTCTTTTGGACCAATCTCGTCAGTTCGGACAAACTACCTTCTCGAGTATGCCTTTGGTCTCTTTGTTTGCCAGTTCAGCTTGCCCATTCGTCTGCGGGTGGTAAGCTGTGGCAACCTTGTGCTTCACTCCATGTTTGTCGAGTAACCATTTCAACCGCTTGTTCACAAAATGGGACCCTTCATCATTGATGATGGCTCTTGGGGTTCCAAACCTTGTGAACACATGCTTTTGCAAAAACTTCATCACAACCTTAACATCGTTTGTCATATATACCTCAGCCTCCACCCGTTTAGACATGTAGTCTACTACTACCAATATGTACTTGTGACCAAAAGAAGGAGGAAAAGGACCGAGAAAGTCAATACCCCAAACATCGAATAATTCTACCTCAATGATGTTTGTTCGAGGCATATCATTTCTGTTGGTGACGTTTCCAACCCTTTGGCATCGATCACAACTCCTTACATAAGCAAACGCGTCTTTAAATAGTGTTGGACAAAGGAATCCGGCTTGCAATACTTTGGCCGCAGTATGTGTACCTCTGAAGTGTCCCTTACTCGGAGCTGAGTGGCAATGATATAGAATCTTATGTACTTCATCTTCTGCCACGCATCTCTTGATCATTTGATCTGCACATTTTTTAAACAAGTATGGCTCTTCCCAGAAATAGTACTTCACATCGTGAATGAACTTTTTCTTTTGATGATACGTTTTCAACCGACATCAAACCACAAGCTAAATAGTTAGCAATATCAGCAAACCAAGGGGTATTATGGACATGATTTACCTTCAGTATATGTTCATCTGGAAATGTCTCCTGGATGGGTATAAGTGGAAAATTCCCTTCTTGCGGCTCCAATCTGGACAAGTGGTCTGCTACTTGGTTTTCTACTCCCTTTCAATCTTGTATTTCTAGATCAAACTCTTGAATTAGGAGTACCCATCGGATCAGTATCGGCTTAGCGTCTTTCTTGGCAAGTAAGTACTTAATTGCCGAGTGGTCCGTATAGACAGTCACTTTGGTACCTACAAGATAAGATCGAAACTTGTCAAAAACAAACACAATAGCAAGTAACTCTTTCTCTGTTACCGTATAATTCAGTTGAGCTCCTGCTAGAGTTCGACTTTCGTAGTAGATGGGATGAAAAAATTTGTTCCTTCGCTGGCCCATGACAGCTCCTATCGCGAAGTCACTTGCGTCACACATCAATTCAAATGGAAAATCCCAGTCTGGTGTGACGATTATGGGTGCCGAAACTAACCGACTCTTCAAATCTTTGAAAGCTCTTAAGCACTCCTCATCAAATATGAACGTCGTGTCCCTCTCCAATAATTTGCATAAAGGTTTAGCAATTTTGGAAAAGTCCTTGATAAATCTTCGATAGAAACCGACGTGGCCCAAAAAGCTCCTAACACCCTTTAGAGATGTTGAAGGTGGGAGTTTCTCAATAATGTCTACCTTTGCTTTGTCTACCTCGATTCCATATCTCGTTATCCGATGCTCTAGAACAATACCTTCTCGTACCATGAAATGGCACTTTTCCCAGTTGAGTACGAGGTTTGTTTCTTCGCACCGCCTTAGTACCTTGGCTAGATTGGCTAGACAATCATCATATGTATCTCCGAATACTGAAAAATCATCCATAAAGACTTCCAAGTATTTCTCAACCATATCAGTAAAAATAGACATTATACATATTTGAAATGTAGCAGGTGCATTACATAAACCAAATGGCATGTGTCTAAATGCAAATGTACCGTACGGGCAGGTGAATGTTGTCTTGTGTTGATCTTCCGGTGCTACTGTAATCTGATTATACCCTAAGTATCCATCGAGAAAATAGTAATAGTCTCGCCCGACAAGTCTATCCAACATCTGGTCCAAAAATGGCAAAGGAAAGTGATCTTTCCTAGTCGCTTTGTTCAGCTTCCGGTAATCGATGCAAATTCTCCTTCCCGTAACCGTTCTAGTCGGTATCAACTCGTTATTCTCATTCTTAACGACCGTATACCTCATTTCTTTGGTACGCACTGGACCGGACTTACTCACGAACTGTCTGAGATTGGGTAAATTATACCCGCATCTAACCACTTGATGATTTCTTTTTTTACCACGTCCTTCATGATGGGGTTCAGTCTTTGTTGTCCATTAATATCCCTTTTTCGCCATCTTCCAGGATGATCTTATGCATGCATACAGACGGACTAATACCGTGAATATCGGCTAAGGTCCTTCCAATAGCCTTCTTGAATTGTTTCAATACTAGGATGAGTTTCTCTTCTTGCTCAATGGTTAATTCCGCTGAAACAATCACAGGCAAAGTAGAAGCGTTACCTAAATAAATATATTTTAAATGTGAATGAAGTACCTTGAGTTCTAGTCTAGGTGGCTCCTCGATTGACGCTTTTGGTTGGGCATAATCCCTATTCTCTAACTCCAAAGATTCAAAACGGGAGGGTCTGATGTCAAAATTTGTTCCAATGGGTCCTCAACATAGTTGAGTTCCTTTTCCATGATTAATTCCTCTAAATCAGAAATTGCAGAACAATCATCAATTGTGTCAGGAAATCACATAGACTTAAAAACATTAAATGTTACACGATCGATCGTCTCCGAACATGTATAGTAAGCTAAGCCATACGCACATCAATAAGGGTCCTTCCGGTTGCTAAGAAAGGCCTTCCTAGGATGATTGGCACTTCTTTGTCTACTTCAAAGTTTAGAACCACAAAGTCAGCAGGAAAAATAAATTTGTCTACACGTACCAATACGTCATCGATTTTTCCTTCTAGATGTGCTAAGGATCGATCTGCTAATTGAAGTGTAACCGTAGTAGGTCTAACTTCACTTATCCCCAAGTTCCTAAATATTGACATGGGCATCAAGTTGGTACTCGCACCCAAGTCACATAGTGCCTTACCACAATATGTTGCTCCAATGTTGCAAGGTATGGTAAAACATCCAGGATCCTTCGACTTTAAGGGTAGTTTGTCTTGAAAATATGCACTGCATTCATTTGTCAGGGCCACTGTCTCAAATTCTCCAAGTATTCGCTTTTTAGACAGGATATCCTTCATGAATTTGACGTAGTTCAGCATTTGTTCAAGTGCTTCAACCAACGGGATGTTGATATGAAGTTGCTTGAGTACATCTAGGAACTTCTTGAATTGAATTTCCTGCTTCTGCTTCTGAAGTCTTTGAGGGTAGGGAGGTGGAGGCTTCTTTACTAGAACTGGTTGATTCGTCTTCTGTGGCAATTCTGATTCTAACGAAGTTGTTACTTTATCAGAATTAGCTGGTTCAGAAGTTACCTTATCGGATTTTATCGATTCAGGTTCCGGTGAAACTGGAATTTCAACACTCAGTTGAACTTACTCTGAGCCTTGAGCATCAACTGGCTCCTTTTCAACTTCGACGATGTTGGGCTCTAATGTCTTTCTGCTCCTTAATGTCAACACTTTACAATGCTCCTTCCCTGGATTTCTCAAATTCTCCGTATAACTAGGTAAAGCACCTTGTGGTCGGTTTCTAAGTTCAGTTGCAAGCTGGCCCATTTGATTCTCCAAATTCCTTAGAGTGGCATCATTTTTTGCCATGTATGCCTTCAATAGGTTCTCTAAGCTATTAGACAGTTCAGCTTGGGTTGGTTTTTAAACTTATTGGAGGAAACCAGGTGGTTGGGTCGGTCTAGGTTGGGCGTAAATGTTACTGGTTCAAGCCCATTGGTTACTCCAGGAAAAATTTGGGTGGTTTCGCCACGATGGGTTATAGAAATTGGATTGCAGTCCTTGCCTTCCTCGATTTTGGTTCTGGTTACCCATGTAATACACGGATTCTGGGTTTGATAGACATTCTCCAAACAAATGTCCTTCCCCACAATAGACACAGGCTACATTTTCAAATTGATTCGGTGGCTATGCTATAAAACTATTAAACCCATTAGTGGTAAAAATTTTAAGCATTGAGGATATTGAGGATACCTGAGATGCGAGTGAAGTAAGAGCATCTACTTCATGTATTCCATGACTGACTCGTCTTTTCCCGTTGCTTTCGATTGGTGGCCATTGATAATTGTTCTTTGGCAATCCTCTCAATGATTTCATAGGCCTCATTATAAGACTTAGAAAGGAGAGCACCATTAGCAGAAGCGTCCACTACCATCATCGTGTGGGCATTGTGACCATTATAAAACGTCTCAAGTTGGATGCAATGTGGGATTCCGTGATAAGGGCACTTCCGTAATAATTTTTTGTACCTTTCTCATGCCTCATATAAGGACTCATCATCCATTTGTTGGAAAGCAATGATATCGTTCCTCAACTTAGCATTCTTGCTAGGCGGGAAATACTTCATGAGGAATCTTTCTACTAACTCTTGCCATGTGGAAATTGAATTTGGTGGCAATGAGTTCAACCAGGCTCGAGCTCTGTCCCTTAGCGAATATGGGAATAGCTTCAATCGTAATGCATCTTTGGGTACTCCGACTAACTTGAAAGAATCGCTCACCTCCATAAACAGTCTTAAGTGAAGATGAGGATCTTCGGTAGGCATTCCACTGAATTGGCCCACTGTCTGAAGCATCTGGAACATGACTGGCTTCAACTCGAATTGTTGTGCCTCGATTTCGGGTCTCCTAATACCCAGATTAAGATCATGAAACACTAGCCCGACATACTGTCTTAGAGCTCTATCCCTATCATAAACAATAAGGATAGGATTTTGGGCAGGGTTTACTCCGTTTCCTTGATTCAAAATTTCAAGGTTCATCTCTTCGGTCATTCTCTGACTTGCTTGTCTTCTTCGTTGTCGAAAAGTTCGTTCAATTTCAAGGTCTACAGGGAGTAAATCGATAATTCTGTCAATACTCATAAACATCTTAAATAATCACAGAAAAATTAATCAAGTTAAAATTGAACAGAAAAATAAACCAAAATGCAAAACTAACAATTTCACAAATAATGACTTTTTAAAACAGTCCCCGACAACGGCGCCAAAAACTTGGAACGACGGAAATGTGCAAGTGTACACAATCGCAACAAGTAATAAAGTGACAAGTAAATGTCGAGTTATCGTACCCACAGAGACTGTGAAAAGATTTATTTATGAATCCAATTTTAAAAACACTTTGGTGAAGAAAGATATTTTGATTTGAAGAGGTGATTAAAAACTAGGATTTAAACTAAATAAAATAAATAAAAATAAAATAAAATTTCCAATGCACGATTTCAAAAGATGATTTTAATCAAGATGACATAATTGTGTTAGATTAATTACATTTCTTAACTTAGAATTGTTAAACTCATGTTCATGTTGTTACGAATAAAATCACGGCAACTCGGTAATTTGCTAACTCATGAACATACTTACCTACAAAAATCCATTTATCTCTTGACTATATCTCTACGTCAATTCAACCGATTAAACAAATTTTAATAAGCAAATGTGTTAATGCACATACATACTTATAAAATTAAAATAATCTCTTGTACATATCTCTATGCCAATTCAAATAATTAATTCAATCTCATAAGCACATAAAAGATTACGTGAGGTAAAAATGTATTTCTACCTTGAAACGGTTTAATCACAATAATCTTGCAAGTTATGCAAGGCTAATGTACCGTTATTGCTAATTTAACCCTCAGCTACCTTAGATGATTAAACATGCACTGATTAAGTATTGTGTCAATTAATTACAACTTCAATCCATTTAAATATTTAATTCATTAGTTACCTTACAATTGCAATGCAAGATTAACTTAGTCATGGTTTTACTTAATCAAACATCTTACCGAGGCCTATAACAACACAAACACAATTTTAATAACTCAAGTAGACGAAATGCGATCAACCTAACACGAATTAAATTCAAGCCATATTAATTAAATTAAATAATTTAACATCACAAATATTCATAGACATGTTCATCATAAAAAAAAAATTTAAAAGGATAGGGAACATGTTGGACGGTTTTGGGCTGCCCAGTGCTCGGTTGGATCGATTTTCTCGGTTCAGCTCAACTGGGCCACTTTTCTTAATTAATTAATAATAATTTATTTAACCCAAATTAAATTGGATTAAAATTAAAATTAATTATATTATGAATTAATACACATAATTTGGACCGTCTTAGACTAAAAAATTAATTCGCCTTGATGCTTCAAAATTGCTTCTCGGTTTTGTGCTTCTAGTAGTGTCTGGCGAGCCGTTTTTCGTCCTTTGTGCGAATCTGTCGAAAATGATCAAAATTAATCAAAATTTATTATAAAATTAAGTAAAATTCAACATGTTAATAATTTAAGTAAAATTTAATTATTTTATAATAATTAAATATTTTTCGACAAGAATTTTACCAAAACTGCATGAATTTGAGTTAAAAAGGGCATGAAAAAGTGTGTAGATTTTCGTGTTTCCAGTAACTCTTTCCCATTTCCATTCCCGTATCGTCACTAGCTGTAACAGTCCTGAAGATACTTGATGTTCAGCTTTAACTTGCTGACATATCAAACATCTAGATACGAATTCAAAAAATATCACGTTTCATTCCGCCACCAGTACATCTTTTTCAAATCATTATACATTTTATTACTCCCCGGATGAATAGACATAGTATCATTCTGAGCTTGATGCAAGATTTTCTGTACAAGCTCTGAATTCTTCAGTACACAAACTCTGTCTCTGAATAACAGACAGTCATCGGGTCCTATTTGAAATTCTGAATCAGAAGTCGATTCACACTGTACCCGCTTAGCTTGCAACTCATTATCACATTTCTGAGCTTTGTAGATCTGCCGCAGAAATGTCGGTTTAGCCTTTAACTCAGCTAAGATGGAGCCATCATCAGACAATAACAATCGGGTATTCATTGCTCGTAAAACAAATAGAGACTTTCTACTCAAAGCATCCGCCACCACATTTGATTTTCCTAGATAATAATCGATAACCAAATCATAATCTTTCAACAGTTCAAGCCATCTGCGCTGTCTCAGATTCAAGTATTTTTGTGACATCAAATATTTTAAGCTTTTATGATCGGTGAATAGATGACACTTTTCACCGAACAAATAGTGTCGCCAAATTTTAAGAGCAAATACAATAGCTGCTAATTCAAGATCATGTATCGGGTAATTCTTTTCATGTGGCTTTAATTGTCTGGAAGCATAGGCTATTACTTTACCTTCTTACATCAGAACACAGCCTAAACAGTTTAATGACGCATCACTATAAATTACAAATTCCTTACCCGATTTAGGCTGGACCAGAACTGGTGCTTCAATCAACAGGGCTTTCAACCGGTCAAAACTTTGCTGACATTTATAAGTCCATTCAAATTTCACGTCTTTCTATAACAACCGTGTCATCGGTGAAGCTATCGTCAAAAACCCTTTTACAAATCTTCGATAGTAACCAGCTAATCCCAGAAAACCTCTGACTTCCGATACATTTTTCGGTGGCTTCCAATTAACAATAGCTGATATTTTATTCGAATCCACTCTAATGCCTTCAGCAGATACTATATGTCCAAGAAAACTAACTTCCCGAAGCCAAAATTCACATTTGCTAAATTCAGCATACAGTTGTTTTCACGAAGAGTTTGCAGAACAATTCTCAAATGATCAACATGTTCATTTTCATCTCGGGAATATACCAGGATGTCATCTATAAATACCACCAGAAATCTATCCAGATACGGTCTGAAAATTCTATTCATTAAATCCATAAATGTCGCAGGTGCATTAGTCAAGCCAAACAGCATCACAAGAAATTCATAATGCCCGTACCTGGTTCTGAAGACTATTTTCGGTACATCATAGTCTTTCACTCGTAACTAATAGTAGCCAGAACGGAGATCTATCTTCGAGAATACTGTGGCACCTTTTAACTTATCAAACAAATCGTCAATACGAGGCAATGGATACTTATTCTTGATTGTAACTTTATTGAGCTGTCGGTAATTGATACAAATGTAACACCCCTACCCCGTAACCATTGCCGGTTTAGGGTTAAGAGGCATTACCGGACAATCGGAAACTTTTACGAACATTTCAAATCATACTATATATATCATTTTCAAATCATAGCAGAATACGAACATATAGTCCTTTAATGAGGTCTTCGAGACCTTAATCATACATTAGAAAGGGGTCAGGACTAAACCGGGATCATACAAATTTTTTTTGAAAATCAAACATTTTTCAAAGTTACAAAGGTCACACGCCCGTGTGGGCAGGCTGTGTGCTTCACATGGCCTCAGACACGCCCATGTGTCCGAGCCGTGGCAAAACAGGGCATACATACTGACTTGTCCGCACGGCCTGAGACACGCCCGTGTGCCTCACTCGTGGTCGACACTGACTTGCTCCACACGGCCAGTCATACGCCCGTGTGTCCAGCCCGTGGTCAAGTCTGACTTGTTTTGAATTACAACCACGAAGGACACAGTCGAGCCACACGCCCGTGTGCTCAACCGTGTGGGCAATTATAGGCCATTTACAAGGCCAATTTGCCACCCACACATTGGGTTATACCTACAAGCATTAAACCAATTCAAATCACATTCCCAAAGCAAACAAAACATACCAAAATGACCATCTTTTCTAGCCATTCAAGAACATATTAACCACACCAAATCATACATCATTTAGCTCAATCTAATCACAAGCATTTTCCAAGCATAACTCATCCACAACTTATCAAATTCATTATGATACTTTATCATCAATATTATACTAGCTTTGCATCATAAAACTTACCATAAATTTGACTATCTCATTAGTCCAACCATTAACCACCAAACATTCCAATCTATGCATCATATAGCATAACTACTCATTCACATCATGTTCATTATCTAGCCATATCACATGGCTATTTATATACGACTCAAAACATCAACCATTCAACTAGACTATACATGCCATACTTAAATATTTACACTTTCAAAAGGTACCAAAATAGAGTTTGATAGTGTGGTGACGATCCTTGACGATCCCCGAGCCTCCCGTAGCTTTAACGATCTATAAGACAATGCAAACACACATAAAGTATGCTTTCCAAAGCTTAGTAAGCCATATACAAATAAACATAACATATAAACATTCATAATCATATCAATTGCAAGATCATTTATATATATCAAATGTAATTTCATACTTCTTCTTTGGCTCATTTGTTTAGCCATTGCTTACCAACAATTCATATCTCCAAATACCTTTTTTGATCATAGCAACTTCATACATATATCACATTTAACCTCATCAAGTCTATGCACATATCCCACTAGTGCATATACACATATATACTTACCATTTATGCTCAACCATAGAGTAAATCACAAACGTACCTGAAACGGTTACGCATTTCACATAGTATTTCATTTCTCAGAATTGCCCTTTTGAACCATTCGGAATCAAATAGGATACTCGGAATACACAGAATAATCGTACAATGCCAACGTCCCAGACGTGGTCTTACATGTAATCAATTATCGATGCCACTGTCCCAGACAGGGTCTTACACGAAGTCATATACGATGCCGATGTCCCAGACATGGTCTTACACGTAAATCTCAAATCAATGCCAACGTCCCAGACGTGGTCTTACATGATATCACATATTAGAAACCTATGTCATGACATATTAATCCTATCTATTCCTAAAGTTCGTACGGGACTTTTCGGATATTGACGCATTGTCGATACTTTCTCGGATTTCTCATGTATTTCATCCAAATTCATTCATCACGATTCAATATCAAATGAACAAAAATAATTCAACTTAAATACGTTTATTCATATATGGACTTACCTCGTACGGATATAGACGGACGGATTCGACTATTCGATCACTTTCGACTTTCCTCGATCTAAATCCGTTTTCTTTGGTTCTTGATCTATACATATTCAAATTCAACTCTTTTATTCACCAATTCATTCAATTCAATCCAAAAAACACATTTAGGGCATTTTACAAATTAGCCCTCACATTTTCACATTTTGACATTTAAGTCCCTATTTTACAAAATCACCAAAATATACAAAATTCAATATAACCCATGCTTAGCCGAATTCTCTATAGGTCCCTAGCAACCCATATTTTCCATTTATTTTACATTTTAGTCCCTCAAAATATTATTTTCACAATTTAGTCCAAATTACTGAAATTCACTAAAAATCTAAAGACAAAACATGATAATCTAACACATATATTTCATATTTCATCAACCAACATCACAAAGCTAAAGTATTCATCAATGGAACTTTTCAAAATCATCATAAATTTCCAAAATTGAGGCACGGGTTTTGTAGTATTCGAAGCAACGATTATAAAAACGTAGAAATTATTAAAAACCAAGTCAAAAAACATACCTCAATCAGGATGAACAAGGGCCGAATACCTAACAAGCTTTCTCTATTTTCTTTCCTTGATATTTTCGGCCAAAAGATGAGTATAGTGGCCATCCATTTTGTTTTTATTTTAATTATAATAACATTAATACATATTTTACTAATTTAACCTTTTTAATTAACATTCAAATTCCACTAACTATGTACATCTTTGTCATTTAAAACATTCAATGGTTAAATAACCACATAAGGACCT
This sequence comes from Gossypium sturtianum, assembly GCA_025698515.1. Taxonomy (NCBI): domain Eukaryota; kingdom Viridiplantae; phylum Streptophyta; class Magnoliopsida; order Malvales; family Malvaceae; genus Gossypium; species Gossypium sturtianum. Next base: position 19,881,646 of record CM046944.1, read on the forward strand.
CACCTTTATAAAGACACATCAATTCGACACATAATTAATTCGAAGGCCACTTTTACAATTTTTGCGATTAAGTCCTTTTCTCAAATTAAACATGCAATCGTATAAATTAAATCACAGAAATTTCACACATGTCAATTCACATACTGTAGACACGGAAAATAATATTAAAATATTTTTTTGACTCATATTTATGGTCCCGAAAACACTATTCTGACAAGGGTCTAAACCGGACTGTTACAACATAATCTCAATGATCCATCCTTCTTCTTAACAAACAAAGCTGGTGCACCCCAAGGTGAAAAACTGGGTTGAGTAAAACCTCTGTCAGTCAGTTCTTGCAACTGTGCTTTCAACTCTTTTAATTCTGTAGGGGCCATTCTGTACGGTGCTATAGATATTGGTGTTGTCCCTGAAATAAGATCTATAGAGAATTCAACCTCTCTGACCGGCGGTAATCCGGGTAACTCTTCTGGAAACACATCAGGATACTCACAGACTACTGGTACTGATTTAATCTTCGACTCAGATACTTTAGTGTCCAACACGTAGGCAAGATAAACATCATAACCTTTTCTGACATATCCCTGTGCTGACATGGTAGTGATAACATCGGGTGCAGAAGCATCCTCACGTGCACAAATAGCATATGTTCTGGCTGGTGCTCGTGCTTCCGATCTTTCAGTTGAATCTTTTGTCGTACCCCGACTACCACTCACATTGTCGGGATTACGGGGTGGTCTACCTCTTGTAGCGGGGTTTCTCGGCCTTGAAGTTTGAACGGTATCTTTCTCAAGCTTTTTCGGGCAATCTTTAAGATAGTGGTAACAGGAACCACATCTAAAACAAGCTCCGCTTCTCATGCGGCACTCACTAAAATGTAGTTTATTATAGTGCTTGCATCTGGGTTTGGAGTTTCCAACACTACCTGCACTTGCTACAGATGTAGCTTGAGATCTTGGGTTAGAGTGTTGAATACATTTGTCTCTCCCAGAGTACCCCGTAGAAGTGGTAAAACGATCATGATATTTCTTTGATTTCTTTGAGGCCCACTGTTGAGACTTTCCCATAAATCTTTTACTCGAAATTCTGGCTTCCATCTCAACTTGTGTACAAGATAGTTCATCCAGAACCCTGATAGTGTTTTCTAGCCAGAATTCTGCCCTTTCAAGATCATCTTCAGCAGTAGCTCTGAATTCTTCTTCCCCGTATTTATGAATTTTATCAACAGGAGGCTTACCAATTCTAATAAGTTCTGTACCTTGAGACATATCAGGAACCGGTTGAGAACCAGGAGGGGGTAGAGGTTGTTGTACAGTCGGATTTATTCTTACAAATTCTGTAAACCATTCGTTCATCATTTGGAAGAAGGCTTCTTTAGCCTCTCCTCCTCGACCCTTAGATATGGGCCTTCTACTACTCGAGACTGCTCTTTGCACAGAAGCTTGAGCATTACTTTCAGCTTTTTCAGATTCAGCTCAGTTGGATAACATTATTATATGAAAAACATGTTTTAAAATGGTCAGGAGAAATCACACTATCACAGGTTATATAATGGCATGTATAGCTAGACTCGTAAATGCTAGGTTAGTTCAAGAATCAGCTAAACCGTAGCTCTAATACCAATAAATGTAACACCCCTAACCCATCACCTTCGTCAGAATAGGGTTACGAAGTATTACCAAAATTTACAGATCAAATACAGACATTTTACATCATTTAACATTCATGTCAGAAATCAAGCATATTGTCTCTTATATGAGCCCTCAAAGACCAAAATACACATTAGAAACAAGTAGGGACTAAACCGGGTACTCAGAGAATTTTTCGTAAAATTTTAAATTTTTTTCCAAAATACAGGGGACACACGCCCGTGTGGCCAGGCCGTGTGGGCATTCGAAGTAGGGCACACGGCCGTGTCCCAGCCCATGTCCAAATTAGGGTGTTCACTGACTTAGGTCACACGACCAAGCGACACGTCCGTATGCTAGGCCGTGTGAACATACTGATTTGAATTAAATAAGTGCAAGGGTCACACTGCCAAGTCACACGCCCATGTGCTAGGCCGTGTGCAAATTTTTGGGCATACTGCTTTATAATTTTAAAGATGTAGGGGACACACGGCCAAACCACATGCCCATGCGTGAGGCCATGGCACGCCCGTGTCTCTGTCCATGTGGACGAAAATAGGCCAATTCCAAGGCCACTTTTCTCACCCAATTTGTTGTACGTTCGTTAGATGTGAATAAAGATCAATTTCGTCCTTGCGAGAATGATGAAGAGTTTCTTGGTCCTGAAGTACCATATCTAAGTGTCATTGGAGCATTGATGTATCTTGCAAACAACACAAGTCCTGATATAGCTTTTGCTGTAAACTTGTTAGCAAGATTTAGTTCTTCTCCAACATGTAGATATTAGAATGAAATTAAACATGTATTTAGATATCCCGGAGGGACCATTGATATGAGATTATTTTATTCAAATGATTCAAAATCCCTATTAGTTGGCTATGCTAATGCTGGATATTTATTGGATCCACATAAAAGTCGGTCTCAAACGGGATATTTATTTACATGTGGAGGTACTGCCATATCATGGCGTTTGACAAAGCAGACATTAGCTGTTGCCTCTTCAAATCATATTGAAATAATTGTAATGCAAGAGGCAAGCCGAGAGTATGTTTGGCTAAGGTTATTAACCCAACATATCCAGAAGATATGTAATTTGCCTTTACAGGAAAAGATGCCAACTATCTTATACGAAGATAATGCAGCATGTATAGCTCAATTGAAGGGTGGTTATATCAAAGGTGACAGAACGAAACATATTTCACCAAAATTATTCTTCACTCATGATCTTGAGAAGAAAGGTGACATAGAAGTTCAACAAGTTCGTTCTAGTGATAATTTAGCAAATCTTTTTACCAAGGCATTGCCAACTTCAACATTTGAAAGACTACTACACAAGATTAATGCGTCAACTGAAAGATGTAATGTGATATTGCCATTAGGGGGAGTAAAAAACACGTTATACTCTTTTCCTTTAACCAAGGTTTTATCCTTTGGATTTTCTGCAAAGGTTTTTAATAAGGCAACTTGTAATAGGAGATTGTGTATACTTTTCCTTCATTAGGTTTTTATCTCACAAGGTTTTTCCTAATAAAAGTTTTAATGAGACACAGTTTTTTCTAGTGGGCATCCAAGGGGGAGTGTTACAAATAAATATAGATGTCCATATTCTAAGCCCCCATTTATAAGGTAAAACCTCTCATTCATTATGCAAGTTGTTTAATGTGTTAATGAAGCACTTAAATAAGTTTCATTTATTGTATTGCATTGAATGTTAATTTACTTATAAATAGAACTCTTTTGTAAATGAAAATAAGATACGAGACTGTTTACTTTAAGTGTTTTTTTATTTGATTATTTTATAATAATATTAATTTATTTGAATTTTAAAGTGCAAGGTTTGTAAAAGCAGAGTAGAAAATAGGGAAAAAAAGCAATTTAAATAAATATAAATAGTATAAAAAATCTAAAACTAAATTAGATAAAAATAAAATAAAACGCTTCTGTTATTTCTTGAAGAATAATTCTATAGCATTATCACTTTCTAACCCACAGCATGTTTAATTATAAGTAACTAAAACAAAAAAGGAACAAAAGTTTATATAGTTAGACATGCTGCTTGATCAGGAGACTGTAATAGTTCTACATGTGTGCCTAATACAGCAACAGTTTTATCCATCTGTCTCTATATATTAAGAGTTGATTTGGACATTTGGCGGCGGAAGCAGCCATTTGCTACCGTCAACGAAGCCAAGAGTCAAGAATTGTCGAGCAACCGTCTCAGTTAGTTGCGAAGAGTATGGCACTCGCCCAGCCGGAGCTGCCCCAGGTCCCGAGCACTTGTATTCTCCATAGAAAACAGTTCTGCGAATAAACCCACACCATTTTCAACTTCTTTAATTAGTGTGCATTAAGAGAAAGAACAAGGTAAAGGTTGAATAAAAGAAGCTTACTGGGCACGCTCTGGTGATAAATCATGGGACCATCCCTCGGGATTGACGACGTTGCTCATATCACTGAAGGCAAAAACAACTCTTGGACTACTCTTCCTAGCTCTACCTAGATATGCACCTTGCGCTGTCCCTGTAATTTTGCATTGGACAAATGAAAAACCGGTGCGATCCTGCTCATTGTTTCCCCTTTGTTGTGCGGTAATTGCTGTTAGTCCCTTATCAGCCTCCACGTATAATTCTGTTTCCTGCATCCAAATTTCTCCCATTTTAGATTTCATCATGATGGCATTAAATGACTGGACTTATGTGAATTATTAGATACCGACCAGATATAAAGACTTCCCATTCCCGAAAATGAAATCGACAGTGCCATGAATGTAGCAATTCATGAAGAAATGGTTGCCCTTGTCATCGCACAAAGTATTTCGGAAACCAGTGATCTTGCAATTATAGAAAGCTGCTTTATCACCAGAAACTCTCAAGGAAACCCCTTGTTCTCCCTCCATTTTCCCGTCTGGCTTAGGAGCAGTGTTCTATATATTTATATACAATGATAAATGTTCAATAAAATGTCAAATGTCATTACAAGATTAAAAATTAACCATAAATTCCATGAGGGATATGATGTCCAATGCTTACTACTATAAAGAGATTAGCCGCCACGAAGAAATCAGACTCAACAATAAGGGTGGCACTATCTACTGTTCCATACTGCTTAGCCGTGCTGTCGAATGTCAAATTTGCCATACTTTTGGGATCTCCAATCAATGTAATGAACGGCTTAGTTCGTTCAATTTTGATTTTCTCCCGATAAGCTCCAGGTCCAATCGATATGATCACACGTTTGGTGTTTCCTGTGGGAACACTTTCAATGGCTTTGGTTATGGTGTCGAAATCTCCGCCACCACCTTGTACCACTTTAATGACTTTAGGTTCAGCCTCAGCCTGAGCAAGGGCGGGGTCTATGGTGCCAACTCTTGCTGAGGCAGGCTTGACATTGGCATTGAACCAAGCATTCACTTGGGATTTATCTGAGGGAATCTCTGCTGAATTTTGTGACACAACAAGTCGAGCAAGGAGAAGAATTGTGCTGATTATGGCACCAACTTCAATCATTCCGATCTTTTTTCCTGTCATGTTTTTTTTAATGTTGTTTAAATTTCTGATTGAGTTTTGGGAAAAGACTTCAATTTATAAGAAAACTAGCCACGAAAAACTCTAAAAACCATGGAGGGTTCTTCGCTTAACCATCCATTTATTGCTTCTGCTTAAAGCTTGCTACACATTGCAAATCGACCACTTATATATTTGAGGATCGTAAAGATTTGAAGTGTGTTATTACATCAGTTTTAATTTCATGATCTATATTTAATATAAATAATGTTTAGTTTTCCAATATTATATACCCACATCAGTGGACTACCCATGTGAAGAACTCACGCTTGAAAGTTCGTTTAATAACGGTTAACATGAATCATGCAAAAATAAAAAATAAAAAAATAAGCTCCAAAAAGGGGAAAAAATTATCAATACCAATTTTAATTATTTGATATGTGCTAAGAAAAATCTATATATAATTATTGTTTCTTTTTCAGGATTTTCTTTTAGTATTGTTAATTTTTCTTATCATTTCTCATAATACTAATGCTTCTTTTTAGTTCTCATTAATTTATTTTGAATTTGGACTCTTATGTTTGTAAAGGAGGTGACTCACTCAAGAAAAGTTTTTGAAGTATTGTCTACCAGATAATTAGTTGAACCCCCAACATCAGTAAGGTACTTCCCCCATGTCAAGGTTTTGTTACCCTCCTCCGCCAAGAGCCTTGTAGGGTCCACAATGAGGGAACATCTTGGATGGTGGAGATACAACCTGCAAAGCTCGTGAGAGTGGTGTTAGTTTAGTGCATAGTTTAATTAAGTAAATCACGTGTGTGGGGAACTCAAAGTACCAACCTAAGGGATATAGGTCGATTTTATTATTGAGGGGGAGAGATTCTTTTAGGAGAAGTTTTTAAAGTGTCGTCCGTTGAGAAGTCAGTCAAACCCCCAACAATGGTAAGGCATTTTCTCCCGTGTTGGGGTTTTGTATCTCCCTTATTTGCCAATAGCCTTTTAGGGTTCAAAGAGGAGGCATGTCTCAGTTGGTGGAAATATAACCTACAACCTTATAAAGCTCTTGGCAATGGTTAGGCATGTACCTAAGTTGATTTTGGTTGGTTGTTAAGCTAATGTTTTGATACCTCTAGTATTATGATCTATAATGATTTGGTTGATGAACTTTATCTCTTGATTTGGAGCTAAGTATGCATGCTTTTAGGTGTTTGATTGCATAACTAGTTTTTGGTTACGTCCTGGTGAAATGAATATTAGGTTTTGGTTGGCGTTTGAATGTGTTTATATATATTAAATGGATGATTATGTTTAAGGTACAAATTGGTATGATTTGAATGGTTAAAAATGTGTATTTAGGGTCGTTTTTCCATTGAGTCTCGAGATAACAAGAACATGTCTCAAGACCATTAGAACAAAATTTATCATATTGTTCATTGGATTACTTGATGTCTCGAGATTTGCCATGCTAGTCTTGAGACAATCTTAATGAGGTCTCAAGAAAAAGTGGTCTTTGTCTCGAGGTATCAAAACATCAAAGTTAAATAAACTTTGCCTTGCTTCAAATCTCGAGATAAGAACCCCTTATCTCGAGACATCCAAACATCGAAGAAAAATAAGAAAACAAGGGAGGTGGTCTCAAGACCTAATGTTGAAACATAAGAGACCTTGTCTCGAGACAAGTTAACTTCGAAGCTAAAAATTCTAAAATGATTTATGACTTGTCTCGAGACACAACTTTGAATTTTGAAAAGTGAGTTTGGATTCGTGTCCTAATTTCAAATTTGACTTAGCTTGACCTCGTAATTAGATGATACAAAATCTTAAGCCTTATAAATGTATGTGAATGATTTTATTAAATGATTTATTTGTTATACTCTTTGGTAAATGTGATTTAAGTCCAAGCGAAATTATGTTAAAATAGTTTGAGTTGTTTCGGCAACGTTATGTGATGTCACACACTCAGATTTGACGATTGAACCGGGTGTAGGATGTCACAGTTGTTATAGAGAGGTTAACTATATAACAAAAATAAAATAAAATAAACGATTCAATCTACTTTTCATGGATTTATGTATTGTAGATTCAACTATTAGATTTATCGTATAAGTGTGAGCTAAAGAATATTCATTACCCTTTCATTTAATACAAAATTTTATTATCAAAATTCGAGTTTCTTAGAAGAATAAAAATTTCAATATGGCACATTAGAAAATTTAATAGAAGAATTTGAACAATATTAACAATTGTACCTAAAATTGTAAATATGAAAAGTAAATGGACAAAATTTTTTAAAAAAAGTAGTGAGAGAATAAATTGAAAATGTATGAAAAACATATGAACTTAAAACGTATTTTAACCTTTAAATTATTACATTAAATTTACTTTAAAAAAATTAATTAGTTGAATGCAAAACGTAAGTCAAACCATAGTAGTATGATCTATAATTGACTATACTACTATAAACTACTACTATTAACAATAAACATGAGTTGCACTCGTCAAGCACATCTACTAACCAAACATGTTTCCTGTTTTATTATTTTTATAACTATTTAAACACTTAATTTTACAAAATTAAACTTATTTCCCAGACTTCAACTTTTTTTCTAAATCAATATGTTCAATCAAATTTCTTCAAATTATTAAAATATAATTTACTTTTATTTTCTCCTAAATTTCGTATGTTTCACGTTCAGATGAATTTGTTCCACATATATATACACACTAGTGTAAAAATCACTTTTTCTAAAAATATTAATTTTAAAATATTTATACAGCTTTAACGCTTTTAATTTTTTTTACATAAAATAAACAGCAGAATATTTTTAACTATTTAAACTTGACTTGCAAGATCTGCTTCTAAAAAATAAAAAAATAACATTTGGATTGTTAAAACATTAATCGTATTAATCGTATAAATGTCTCGTTTGGTTACTAGTGTAATAATATAAAGAAAAAACGTATTTATCACATATATATTACAATAGTTGGATATAAAATAAAGAATAATTAGTACAAATTTAAACTTGAAACTAAAAATATGAGTAAAAACTCTTGTAAAATAAGACACCAAATCACGGAAATAACTAAATATTACAATTTGAATTAGTTTATTACTAACCCATATATTAAAAAAAGTTGCGGAAGTGCATAAAATCTTACACTATTGTAACTTAATCCTTCCTTCCCTTTATAACAACTACATTTTTCTTTCAAGAATTGATTGTTACAAAGAGGTAATCGTGTTACATCTCTAGATTTAGATTGTATTTGGTCATACGTAAAATTGACTTAATTTTTTTACCAACTTTTCACAATATAAAAATATAAGACAATATTCAAATTAAAAAATTTATTAATAAATAAAAATTAAATAAATTTGTAAACTCATACATGTATATTGTAAAGTTTTAAACACCAACGTAAGATATTTTAAAACAACTTAAAAGGTTAAAATTTATTTCAAATTGTATAAAAGAAATTTCTAAGGGTAACTTATTTAGTAAATTTCATTCTCTTTGGGGTATCAACAAAGAATTGACATCTTCAATAAAATTGATAAAGAAAGTACCTGCAAAGTCTCTGTGCTACTAAATAGATGAATTTAGTACAAGGAATAAAATAAGACTAATTGTAACATAATTAACAAAATTATAGGATTTTTTTTTACGAAAAAACTGTTATTGTTATACAATATAGAGGGTAAAAAAAACAATTTTACTATAAATTTGGAGTTGGACTAGCAACCACGCATATATTCTTGGACACAAAATTAATCACAGCTGCCTCTTAACTTAATGGAATTTTCCAAATAAATTTTGGGGAGTATGAATTTTTTTTTTTCAGTAGCCTAAAACGAGAAGAAACTTCATCCGTATGCAAAACCCCTAAAAAGAGAGAAGAAGCTCATACAGCATATCGGTATGTATCATACGTGTCAGCAGTCACACTTTGTCGAGTAATCTTCACCACTTGTCCCCGCTTCATACCGTAATATTTGGCAACTGGATCACTAACCAGAATCCGAGGTAGCTGATGTTCAATACAAACAGCAATCAGTAACAATATCCCCACTAATAACTCAACACATACAACAAAGTGAATCATAACTCTCTTGAACATACATTTATATGTAATTTAGTTTAACTTGGTTTCAAGGAGCTTCTTATAATTTAAATTATTTCCATGGAAAACTTCCTACTGCTTAACAGTACACCACAAGAAATGCTATGATAAGAATTTCTCTTGCTAGTGCCTAAATAACTTTTTATAATTGGGTGCTTTGGTTAATTAGATCATATGCTTTGCACTAAATGATCTTTATCAACTTAAGTTTAATAAGATAAAGCAATTAAACGTCATTTGAAGAATACCATTAATCTCGTAAGCTCCATTTTTAAAGCCCCAAATTTCATGTTTTAGAATGCAAGTTTTATCTCAGCACAAAAAAAATATATTGCAACCACCTCAAGTTTTACTCTCCCCTTTTGTTCTGTTTCTCTTTCTGCCTATTTTTTCAGGAAGCAAGTGTTGGAAATTATTTGTATCCAAAGTGTTATATACCAATTTGCTACAGAAATAACCACCTAAACCAGTTTATCTAAGCTCTGGCCAATGAAAAAACAGTTTACCGAAGCCAACGCACTGGCAGAGACCATTTAACAAGCACTTACACTGAAACAGCCGAATATGTTCACCAAACAATCACTAACCTGTGTTTCCTTTACCCTGTATTTTTCCAGCAATTCCTTCTTTTCTTGATTTGTCAGTACTGTGTGCTTTGGGACAAACATATGTTCTGTGATATTTGTCAACAACTCTGCCTCCTGCACAGAGATTTCGTAACCTTGTCATCCTTGACAGCTCTTGCAAAGATTATAGGAAAAAAAAACTACTAAAATTGTTAAGAAATCAGTTTTGTCCCCCAAAATTGTTAAGTAGTTAAGAAAACCATCTTACTATTCATAGGAAAACTTCCACAAATGAAATCCATTAATTAAATGGCCTATGCTATGGATGTGTATTTTGATATGAAATATAAAACACGTCATAGACACTAAAAACTTCAAGATAGTTATACTATTTTTTATTTCACTTATAGGAACCTCATATACTCAAGTACTGCAAGTCTTTTGTGAATTAACCAATGATTATGAAGATCTACTACTTACGGTTATCAATGTCAGCTGGAATCACAACATATTAACAAGAATCAGACAACTTACTGGATTTAAGTCAATGCAAATTAGAAGAAAAGAAAATAACCATGAATGATAAGGGTAACAATTTTTAGGGTAAATATTAAAGTTTTGCATTGCACCCTTCTAGAGCTCTCTCATGCTGCGTGTAAAATTTTGGTTCATATTTTAAATTCAATTGTATTATGCTGCTGTCTTTATAGAATTGAGAAATACTTACATGCAAGGTAACATTCATAACAGAGTTATGAAGCCATGTCCTACCAGCAAACAAGAATATATCCTTCCAATTGTTGGAGAGGATAAGTCTCAACATAATACTATAGTACTGAGTTGCATGCAAGCATATAGTTTGCTCACTTTCAAAAGGCATTGACTAGTTGCGTATGAACATAAATAGCAAAATTAATCAAGCACTTTCAAGGGACATCATTCTAGCAGTTCTTTAAAGAAATGGATTTCAATCCAGAATTCAGCAGTTCTGTAACTAGCCTAGCAGACAGATGGAAAAATAATATTTATTTTAGAGATCAGTCTACCTCTTAAGTGGAATAACTTTCTGTAAACTTTAACCTTGACAACTTTTTTATTAATATATTTCTTCTAATACTTCTTAGAGATAATCACAGTCACGAGATTCAACCATTATGATTCAATGGCTGGTTAATACAAGACCAAACAAAGACAATGCATCTAATTTAATAAGCTAAGCAGTGCTCATGAACAAAGCAAAGAAGAATTATATTCACCTCAAAAACTTCCATGTGGAAGTATGAATTAATTTCATTTATCGCTGCTTTTGCAGGGGCTGTCAAAGCTCTTTGAATGACCAAAATAGCATTATAAACATTATCTGCTTTCATACGCTTTGCGCAGTTTCTTACCATAGGAACACCAACCTTTACTTCTGCAGGAAAGAAGACATAAATCTAGAGACAGAAATACCATCAGTACATCAACATTGAAGTTATAAAATTATTTGTAACAAAAAAGTAAAGAAAAGGGAGTTGCTCTATATTTCTAATATTAGAGTTAAAAGCAATAACCCGTTCTAACTATGCAATCTTTTACAACAAGAAAGTGCAAACTCATGCAGACTGTTTAAAGAATTCTAAACATTTCAAAAATTTGAAAAGATGGGCTTCTGATTTATAAACTGATGATTCTGAAATAACTGCACAGCTTGCTAATTTGATATGCTTATTACCTTGTATTTGAAACAAAAATGGGGAATCCCAACACCAAGGGCTAAGAAAAATTAGAAAAGCAAACACAAAGTTAAAATCATAGTTTATCACACAAAAAGTTAAATACATCAAGGTAAATTTTTAATAGAGGGTGAACAGCCAAATAAATTAATCCTAGAACCTAATTGTTGCAGCAGCAAAGTACAGTAGTAAATAGTAACTGTACCAGAAACTACAGCAAATTGACTCCCCCACTCTAAAATTGGTCTGACGGTAATAATAATAGCATCCTTAGATTCTCAATCAATTGTGACAATCATGCTTGCCATGCATTCACAGAATTTAGCAATGATTCAAATATAATAACATCAACTAATTTCTGTAGCCATTTACTCTTTTTTATTTCCTTCCCCTCAGCACTTTATTTCCTTTCTCTATCATCTAATGAAAGTCATACTAAAGCTCAAAATATAGAAAGCAATTCTTTTCAATTTATCAACCTGGTTCAAATTTTGCAAGGTCCAGAGCTTTCCAATAGCCCAAATATCAACTGGAATTTACCTAGCAAACTGCTAGTGAAGTAACAATATTTTTACAAAACTATAAGGTTATAATCATACCAAGTCAACTAGTCAAGAGTGAAGGAAAGTATTTCTACGATCAACTGAAGTACAAACAAAGCACACAGTTATCTTGAAATGAGAAAGGCAATCCTCCCAAAGCTATCCCTAGTGCTTTTTCAACATTCCATTTCCTTCGGTTACAAATATTATACTCTAAAATGAAACAAGCTATCCCTTTTCGAATAGGAGCTTTGAACTATAAATGTAAAAATATCACATGATACCAATGAAGAAAGTGTACATATCTCAGAAGAGGAACAAGAAGCAATAACAAATAATTAAGGCATTGCATGAATGCATCACATTAAGCGCATAATTCCAACCATGCTTAAAAGTAAAAATCAACGCTAGCAAAATCCTCAATTTTCCAATTAATGATTTTGAAAAAATCCAGTTACTTAGGGAACTGCATTTTCCACAAATAAAAGCGAGTAAGAAATATGCTAGGCATCATTATCTCAGATAAACCTTTAAATCCCCAGGTATTTACTCAAGACCTAAAATCTAAGAACTTTAATAAGCATAAAATATATGAATAATAATAATAATAATAATAAGGCAGGAAGATATGTACCTGATCAGTTGGAGCATCTCCTTTGCTGCAAAGGATTAAAAGATCATCCCTTTTGAGATGGACATTCTCACCATATTTCTCAATGAATTGTTGTCTTGTCATTTTAATGTCCGAATCAGGGACTGAATATCCCCTATCCCTCAGCATTTGCACTACTGTTCTACGTGCTTTGAATAGCTTGGTGTTTTGTTCCTCAGAAACCGACATTTGCTTCACTAACTCCACCAAACAAACAAACAAACAAATTCAGAGTTTCAAAACAGCTGTAGCATGGCGGTATCGATGCCGCTATTTCGCAGGGCCGTCGCGACAGCTAAAGACCTCAATAGCAGTGTGAACAAATTTCACATCAATAGCGGAGAATCGCGGCAGGCGCAAATAGCAGTCTAAGGGAAAGTAGATTTAAAAAAAAAATCTCTTTCTCAACAAAGTAAAGAGATAGATAGTACAATATGAGACAGAGTAACAAGGAGTGGAATGGAAAACAGAAAATCAAATATAGCAGAGAATAGAGAGGCAGAGACCAGATAACACAAACCGAGCCAAAACTAAAAATCTCATGTACAAATCTTCAAGTTATGTTTAGGGTCTCAAACTTTACCTTATTTCCTGCTCTTTGGTTTGGTCTTTCGGAAGCTTGAAGGCAAAGAGAGGAGAAGAGCTGTGATAGAATGGTGATGAGAGGCTTGTTTGGCGGCTGGGATATGTGAAGGCTGAGGAGAGGTCGGAACTTTTAAAGGAAATTTTAGAAACAAAAAATATTTTAGGCTTTAATAGTAAAAAAGTCCCTAAAGTATACCTCAATTTCTAATTTGGCCCTTGAAGGTTTTTTGTTTCTAAAGTTGTAGGTCACGTGTTTTGGCCTAGTTAGTAACCCCATTTAAAAATAGATGTGGCATTAACACCAAATCAGAACGACACATGTGGTGAATGTGAGAGTTAATATCATCACCTCTTTTCTTGGTTGATGAAAAGACCAAACCCCTTCATTACCACAACTTCATCCAACCAGAGCACATTTTTTTTTGGGAAGCACCACTCTCAACATATTCCTTCATCCCTAGACCGTCAAGATCCCCTACAATAAACTTTAAAATAAAAAATTCAATGAAGGAAATGATTTATTTGAATAAGTGAAATCAATGGCTGGCGGAAATTAATAAATGCTTCCCATTTTTTGGTTCTACTTGTTGATATATGGAATCAACAAAGAGGGGAAAAGAGAAGAAGATAGTGGTTGTAAGAAGGCCAAATCACCTATGACAGATGGAAAACCAGAATAAGAGGCTAAGGGAGAAAGGAGTTGAAGGAAGGAGGAGGAGGTTGAAGAATGCTAAGTTACTAGGGAGAATGATTCAGAGAGGAAGGATACTTTGGTGCTTCGTGTGTTGGGGTATATATAGGAGAGGTCCCCTTGTTTGGTAGTGCTACATCACTGACAATACGGATGGTAGGTTGCTCGTGTGGTCGGCTAGGTGGTAAGTTTATTACATGTCAGTTGTCCTCAAGCATGGTATTGTGTGGTCTTGCTCTAACATTGTAACACCCCACACTTGACTTAGATATCATATCCAAATTTGTGATGTCACATTACGCTGCCATAGCAACTCAGACCAACTTAATACATTTTCACAAATTGACATGGATGAGTATGCTTGAATTATGAAGTTTTATGGTAGAAAATGAAAGGTTGTTGTTAGATAAACAACTTTTTTAAAGTGAACTTTGATGAAATTGTGATTTAGGGACTAAATTGTAAAGAAAAAAAATTTATGGAAAAATTTTGAATTTTGTGAAATACATGGGCTGCTAATGTTATGTGTAAAAATCGGTTAGGCTTGGAATAAGGATTAAATTGCATGAATTTTATTTTCCGAGCCTAGGGATGAAATCAGAATTAATTAAAAGTATAGGGGCAAAATGGTAATTTTACCTAAGATGTGAATTGGATTGAATTGAATGTAAAATGTACTAAATTGATGTTAAATTCATTCGTATAGATCCAGGTAGATCAAATACGGAGTTAAATCGAGGAAAAGAGAGAGTAGCGGATTAGTAACTTTTGTGCGCACGAACATTGTCGATGTAAGTTCGTGTAACTAAATTGTGTATTTAAATGTTTTAAATTGAATATTGTTGTGTGTGAAATGTATAATTGCTATGCATAAGTATTGAACACATATCTGAATATATCCGACAAGTATTAAGTCCCGTTTGAATAAATGAAATTCGATGGATACAGGGTTCCCGTATTGGTTGTGGTCCTACATGTGTTGCTGACACACCACAGCTCTAAAGAGCGCCCGTTATTAGCTCTCATGAGCTTTCCGTTATATGGTTCTTGCAAGCTTCCCATTAATAGCTCTTCGGATGTAACACCCCTTACTCGTATTCAACGCTGGAATAGAGTATGAGGCATTATCGAACATACAACACAAACATTCATACAAATCGAATCATAAAATTTGCGTCCAAATTAAAACCATCCACACTCAATCATAAAGTCCCTAATACGAGCCTACGAAGCCCAAAACATGCATTGAAAGTGGTTCGGGACTAAACCGAGAACTCAAGAAAATTTTACAAAACTTAGAAAATTTTTGCTAACTGCAGGGCTCACACGCCCGTGTGGTCCAAGGGACACGCCCGTGTGACCCTGGGGCACGCCCGTGCTTCAAACCGTGTTCAATTTAGGGTGCTCTCTGACTTGTGCCACACGACCGTGCCACACACCCGTGTGCTAGACCGTGTGCTTATTTAATTTAATTTGAATTAAGTGCAGGTTTCACACGGCCAAGACACACGCTAGTGTTCTAGGCCGTGTAGTACACACGGCTGAGACACACGCCCGTGTCTATGCCTGTGTGCTCAATTCTTAGCATTCTGTTTCTCAAAATTAGGGTGCAAGGGACACACGGCCGGAACACATGCCCATAGGGCAAGCCATGTGTCACACACTAGACACACGCCATTTTGTTTACCCATGTGGACAAAAATAAGGCTATTTACCAAGTCATTTGCCACCCCTTTAATGCACACACCTACATAACATAACATAGCACCAATTCAAGCTTATACATACAACCAAATCATCCACAACCAAGACATCAACACATCATTCACATGCTAACATCTATCATACATAAACATCACATAACTTATCAACTCAAATCATGCAAGTTTCCACATTCATGAAAGGCATTATCATATGAATATACTTATACCAATATTAGCCAATTTCAAATGGCCTTATACAAAATGAACTTCTAACCAACATAAGCCAACACATTTGGCCAAATCAATTATGACACTTAAAAAAATGACCAAGTCCCCTATACATGCCATAACTTAAAATGTTGAATTCATTTATACCAAAATAATTGTTTATAGTGTGTATGGATCTCCGACAATCTCCGAACCCCGAGCTAGCTTGGTGACACTATTAGACAAGGAAAAGAAAGGGGGCTAAGCTATATAGCTTAGTAAGTTCCTATGCAAATACTAAGCATCATAACCACACATTTAACATACAATTAACATGATAAAAATTAGCATGAATGTTATTAAAATCTTATAATCATAACTTACTCAATCACCACCTTACCAAGGGTTCATCACCTATCAAGCTCATTACTTATGAGTTTTACGTACATACCTGTACCAACTCGCATCATAGCCATATCCTTTCACAACTTTGACATTCCCATTGAACACTCGAAATATTAACGGATACTCGGAAATCTTGCACATAAGTGCCATATATGTAGCTAAAGCTACCTCATATCTCATAATACATATAGGCTCGCTTTCGAGCTATTCACGGGCCTGCTCACACAAGTTGTCAGGCAGGACGTAGCTACACAGTGCTACTCACACAAGCTGTCAGGTATTCGCAATACATGCCGGACTACCCAGCCACTGGTAGGACATACAAGACCAGCACCCGAATCACATAATCGCATATACACATAGGTTCCTAATGACATGTCACTTGTATCCTATTCTATTACTAAGGTTCAACCGAGATTTCTCGTTTGTCGAAACTTTGTCAAATACATCTAAAGAGTCAATCACAATTCATACAATATTAAAGCATTTAAAACATAAATATAACAATGCATTATTTACATACGAACTTACCTCAGTACAAAAATAGTAGAATTGGACCTAATCGTCAAACACTTTATTTTTCCCCCGATCTAGGTCCGAACCTCATTTTTCTTGATCTATAATAACAAATTTAACTCATTTAATAATCACATTATTTAATTTAGCCCAAAAATCATATTATGGAGAAATTACATTTTTGCCCCTAATGTTTCACATTTGTACAATTTAGTCCCTAGGCTCGTAAATTGAAATGTATTCCATTTCTTCAAAACCCAAGCCTATCCAAACCATTTTCATACTCATACCAGCCCACATTTTCCATTTAATCACACTTTTACTACTCATTTTATAATTTTTACAAACAAGTCCTTTTTTAACATTTTCATCAAAAATCACCTAGTAAATGTTGTTTATCTAACACCAAACATATATTTTCTACCATTAGACATCAAAATACAAAAATATCTATCATGGGTAAAATTTTGGACTTTGACAATACTTCAAAATAGTCCTTGGAAAAGCTAGATTAGGTTACAAGGATCTCAAAAACATAAAAATCATGAAAAAGGGGGCTAGAACGGACTTACAATCGAGCTTGAAAGTGGCCAAAACCCTAGGTATGTCTTCTCTTGCAATATTCGGCCATGGGGGACTAAATTGATAAAGATGAAGACTTTTATTTAGTTATTTTGGATTTATTTACTAGATTACCAAAATGCCCTTCACCTAAACTTTGAAATTTTTCACTAACCATGCCCATTTTTGTCCATACTAAAGCATAATGGTCTAATTACCATATAAGGACCTCCAATTTAAAATTTCATAACAATTAGACACCTCTAACTTCTAGAATACACATTTTGCACCTATTGCAATTTAGTCCTTTTAACTAAATTGAGTGCCCAATCGATAAAATTTTCGAACGAAATTTTCATAAAATATTTCCATGAAACTGTAGACCATAAAAATATAATATAAAAAAATCTTTCTACGTCAGATTCGTGGTCCCGAAACCACTGTTCTAACTAGACCCAAAATCAGGCTGTTACATCGAAGCATCCGGTTTGGTTGTGATCCTACATGTGTTGTGGACACACCATAGCTCTTATGAGCGTCCTGATATATGGCTCTTCAAAGCTTTTCGATTAAAGACTCTTTCATGAGCTTCCAGATTATTTAGCTCTCCGGAGCTTCCCGATATTGGCTCGCTTGAACCTTCCCGATATTAGCTCGTATGAGCTTCCCGTTAATGGCTCTCTAGAGCTTCCCGTTACATGGTTCACATGAGCTTGCCGTTATATGGCTCAAAAGAGCATTCCTGAATATGAATTGACGGATTATAGATTTGTACACTTCTTCTGTACCACCTGTGTATCCATCGATATTATAAGTGATTCAACGGGCAAAGTTATGACATGAGAAATTATAAAATTAAGGCGTATTGTTATGAGTATATACTTGAAATACAAAGATATGATATGTATATGTTTCATGGATACTTGATGTGATAAATACATGTATGTGAAAATTGAATATTGATGAGTTCATACATGTTTCTTGTTATACATGTAAATTACATGACTAACATGCTTGATGAGGATATGTGTAACAGCCCGTTTTTAGTCAAATCGAAACAGTGATTTCGGGACCACAAATTTGAAGTCAAAATATTTATTTTATTATTATTTGAAGGTTTACAGTACGATTGAGTGATTGTGTGAAAGTTTCATTTAGAAATTTTATCGTTTGATTAGTCAATTTGATAAAAAGGACTAAATCGCGTAAAGTGTAAAAGTTCTTTAAGAAAATTTTACAGATTATATGATTAATTTGATGAAAAGGACCAAATTGCATAGAATACAAAAGTTGAATTCTAGTAGCTAAAGGGATCAAA
Source organism: Gossypium sturtianum (assembly GCA_025698515.1). Taxonomy (NCBI): domain Eukaryota; kingdom Viridiplantae; phylum Streptophyta; class Magnoliopsida; order Malvales; family Malvaceae; genus Gossypium; species Gossypium sturtianum. Next base: position 19,900,363 of record CM046944.1, read on the forward strand.
TAGCTATGGAATTCAAAATTGGAGGTCCTTATATGGTAAATAGACCATTTAATGGAGTTAGTAGATAAGTATGATGATTTATCATTGGAAATTTAAGAAAAGAAAATGATTAAATTGGAAAGATGATAAAATAAAGATGATAAATCACTTAAATACTAAAATATCATCATTATTCATCATCTTTCCCAAATAAAGATATGGAAACCCTAGCCATGAAAACCTAAGTTCAAGCAAGCTTATTTGGCTTAATTAGGTAAGCATTCTTGTCCCGTTTTTAGTAATTTATATATTTCTGAGATCGTAATAACTTAATCTAGCTATCTCAGGGATTAATTTGCAAAGTTATCAAAGTATTAAAGTTTTTCCATGAATGAGTGTGCATGAATTATGAAGTTTTATGGTAGAAATTGAAAGGTTGTTGATAGATAAACAACTTTTGTAAAGAGAAATATGAAATTGCGGTTTAGGGACTAAATTGAAAAGATGTAAAATTCATGGAAAAATTCTAAATTTTGTGAAATACATGGGCTGCTAATGTTATATGTAAAAATCATCTAGGCTTGGAATAAGGATTAAATTGCATGAATTTCATTTTTCGAGCCTAGGTACGAAATTGAAATTAATCAAAAGTATAGGGGAAAAATGGTAAGTTTGCCTAAGATGTGAATTGAATTGAATATGAATTGTTTTAAATTGATGTTAAATTCATTCGTATAGATTCGGATAGATCAAATATGGAGTTAGATCGTGGAAAAGAGAAAGTAACATATTAGTAGCTTTTGTGTACACGAACATTGTCGAGGTAAGTTCGTGTAACTAAATTGTGAATATTTATATGTTTGAATTGAATGTTGCGTATGTGGATTGTGTAATTGCCACGTATATGAAATCAATCACATATCTGATAATGTCTGACAAATATTAAGTCCCGTATGAATAAATGAAATTCGATGGATACAAGGTTCCCGAATTGGTTGTGGTCCTACATGTGTTGCGGACACACCACAGCTCGAAAGAGCGTCCCGTTATTAGCTTTCATGAGCTTCCCATTATATGGTTCTTGCGAGCTTCCCGTTAATAGCTCTTTGGATCATCCCAATTGGTTGTGATCCTGCATGTGTTGTAGACACACAACAGCTCTTATGAGCGTCCCGATATATGGCTCTTCGGAGCTTCCCGATTAAAGGCTCTTTCATGAGCTTCCTGATTAATGGCTCTCCGGAGCTTCCCGATATTGGCTCACTTGAACTTCCCGATATTGGCTCGTATGAGCTTCCTGTTAATGGCTCTCCAGAGCTTCCCGTTACATGGCTCACATAAGCTTCCCGTTATATGGCTCGAAGAGCTTCCCGTTTATGTGCTCGTATGAGCATTCCTGAATATGAGTTGAAGGATAATACATGAATTGACGGATTACAATTTTGTACATTTAGTGTGTACTACCCATGTATCCATTGATATTTTAAATGATTCAACAGGCAAAGTTCTGATGTGTGACAATCTGAGTTCAAGACGAATTATTACGGAAATATACTTGAAATACATGGATATAATTATATTTATTACAAGGGCACATGATGAGGAAAGTGTATGAATATAGAAATTTGATTATTTGTGAGCTATTGATATTTATATGAAATACATGACTACCATGATTGTTGAGGATATGTGTTTAGCCTTTTGGCCAAGTTGTTTGGAATATGTTTTATATGCTTACCTTAAATGTGAAATAATGGTAAGTTAAATTCCATGCTATACGAACTTACTAAGCATTAAATGCTTACTCTGTTTTATTTTCTCTGTTTTATAGCAATTCGAAAACTCGTTGTGGTGAAAGCTTGGCGGAGATATCTCACACAATCCATCGGCCCATTTCGGTATATATAGAAAACTAATTTTGGTTATAATGACATGTATAGGGTAACTTAGCCAATGATGGCTTCAAAATATTTTGTTGTAAATAGCCATTGGAATGACTTGAGTTGGACATATTTTGATGTGTATATTTATGTATGGCTTAATATGTTTGTTGTGTTTAATGTTGTTGAGTAACATATACTTTATGAGTATAATAATGTATGGTTTGAGATAATATGATTGAAGAAATATGCATATAGCTTTACATAGTCAATTAGGTAAGATTGAATACCTGAACATATGAGGTGTTATGATATGTGTTAAACTAGGTTTTGGCTTTATTTAAATATCTTGTATTGGTTGGTGAAAGTGTTAAAGTGTTGATGGAGGTGTAAGACAAATTGGGTGAGAAAAGTGGCCTTGGAATTGGCCTATTTTCGTCCACAAGGACAGAGACACGGGCGTGTCACAGCCTCACGCATGGGCATGTGGTTTGGCCGTGTGTCCCCTGCATCTTTAAAATTATAAAGCAGTATGCCCTGAAATTTTCACACGGCCTAGCACATGGGCGTGTGACTTGGCAGTGTGACCCTTGCACCTATTTAATTCAAGTCAGTATGTTCACACAGCCTAGCATACGGGCGTGTGGCTTGGTCGTGTGACCTAAGCCAGTGAGCACCCTAATTTGGACACGGGCTGAGACACGACCGTGTGCCCTACTTCGAATGCCCACACGGCCTGGCCACACGGGCGTGTTTCCCCTGTACTTTGGAAAAAATTTTAAAATTTTGCGAAAAATTCTCTGAGTACTCGGTTTAGTCCCGACTTGTTCTAATGTGTATTTTGGGCCTCGATGGCTCATATAAGAGAGAATATGATTGATTTCTGACATGAATGTTAAATGATGTAAAATGTCTGTATTTGATCTGTAAATTTTAGCAATACGTCGTAACCCTGTTCCGACGACGGTGATGGGTTAGGGGTGTTACATTTATTGGTATTAGAGCTACGATTTAGCTGATTCTCGGACTAACCTAGCATATGCGAGTCTAACTATACATGCCATTATATAACCTGTGATAGTGTGATTTCTCCTAACCATTTTAAAACATGTTTTTCATATAATAATGTCATCCAACTGAGCTGAATCTGAAAAAGCTGAAAGTAATGCTCAAGCTTCTGTGCAAAGAGCAGCCTCGAGTAGTATAAGGCCCATATCTAAGGGTCGAGGAGGAGAGGCTAAAGAAGCCTTCTTCCAAATGATGAACGAATGGTTTACAGAATTTGTAAGAACAAATCCGACTGTACAATAACTTCCACCCCTCCTGGTTCTCAACCGGTTCCCGATATGTCTCAAGGTACAAAACTTATTAGAATTGGTAAGCCTCTTGTTGATAAAATTTGTAAATACGGGGCAAAAGAATTCAGAGCTACCGTTGAAGATGATCCTGAAAGGGCTGAATTCTGGCTAGAAAACACTATCAGGGTTCTGGATGAACTATCTTGTACACCAGCTGAATGTCTGAAATGTGCTGTATCTCTGTTAAAAGACTCGGCTTACCAATAGTGGAATACACTAATTTTAGTTGTACCAAAAGAGAGGGTTACATGGGAATTTTTCCAAACTGAATTCCAAAAGAAATATATCAGCCAGAGGTTCCTTGATCAGAAACGTAAAGAATTTCTAGAACGTAAACAGGGTCGCATGACTGTATCTGAGTATGAACGAGAATTTGTTCGGTTAAGTAAATATGCCAGAGAGTGTATCCCAACTGAAATCGCCATGTGTAAACGGTTTGAAGAAGGATTAAACGAAGACATAAATTTGTTAGTTAGGATTCTCAAATTAAAAGAATTTGTTGTACTGGTTGACCGAGCACATAAAGCTGAAGAACTGAGTAAAGAAAAGAGACAAGCTGAGATGGAAGCCAGAATTTCGTGTAAAAGATTCATGGGAAAGTCACAACAGTCGGCCTCAAAGAAATCAAAGAAATATCATGATCGTTTTACCACCTCTAAGGGGTACTCTGGGAGAGACAAATGTATTCAACACTCTAATCCAAGATCTCAGGCTACATCTGTAGCAAGTGCGGGTAGTGTTGGAAACCCTAAACCCAGATGCAAGCACTGTAATAAACTACATTTTGGTAAGTGCCGCATGAGAAGCGGAGCTTGTTTTAGATGTGGTTCCTTTTACCACTATATTAGAGATTGCCCGGAAAAGCTTGAGAAAGAACCGTTCAAACTTCAAGGCCGAGCAACCCTGCTGCAAGAGGTAGACCACCCCGTAATCCCGACAATGTGAGTGGTAGTCGGGGTACGACAAAAGATTCAATTGACAGATCGGAAGCACGAGCACCAGCCAGAACATATGTTATTTGTGCACGTGAGGATGCTTTTGCACCCGATGTTATCACTGCCATGTCAGCGCAGGGATATGTCAGAAAAGGTTATGATGTTTATCTTGCCTATGTGTTGGACACTAAAGTATCTGAGTCGAAGATTAAATCGCATCGTGATGATGTGAGTATCCTGATGTGTTTCCAGAAGAGTTACCCGGATTACCGCCGGTCAGAGAAGTTGAATTCTCTATAGATCTTATTCTGGGGACAACACCGATATCTATAGCACTGTACAGAATGGCCCCTACAGAATTAAAAGAGTTGAAAGCACAGTTGCAAGAACTGACTGACAGAGGTTTTGCTCGACCCATTTTTTCACCTTGGGGTGCACAAATTTTGTTTGTTAAGAAGAAGGATGGATCATTGAGATTATGTATCGATTATCGGCAGCTCAATAAAGTTACAATCAAGAATAAGTATCCATTGCCTCGTATTGACGATTTGTTTGATCAGTTAAAAGGTGCCACAGTATTCTCAAAGATAGATCTCCGTTCTGGCCAGGGATTTAAATCGCGGTCGCGGCTACGTTTTCGGTCGCGTTGCGTTTATCGCGGTTGCGGACATAACGGATGCTATTGCGGTCACTGTGGGTATCGCGGTCGTGAATTTTTTTAAAATTCGCACAACTTATTGTAAAACATAATAATTATAATTATAATTATAAAAAAATCACTTTTAATGATTTTTAGAGTGTTTTCTAACACTTATAAACTTTTATTAGTATAATATAAGAACACAAATTTTATAATCGTTAATTATTCTTACATTTATTTACGAATTTATTTTTAGACCTTTCATAATACAATGTTTATAGTGAAAATACTCTTTCATATAAAATTATTTTTTTTTGGTATATAATATTTAAATATTTTAACTCTCTTGCTTAAGTTGATCCATTAAATTACTTATTTTACTATTAAAAATATTTACCTATTAATACATTTTAATTTATTAATTAAATTAAAATATGAATGGCCCAATTTAAAATAATTTGTCTATGCCCAAAAGTTCAACCTTAGTTAAAATCCAAATCTTATAGCCCACCCTTTGAGGATGGATTGATAGGATTAAGTCCAAAATTCTAATTATTATTATTTTTATTCTTTTTTTTGAATCAAATACTGGAATTCATTATTCATTAATAGAGGTTTAGTGGCTCAAAAAAGGAACTGACAAAGGAAACAAGAAACGACAACAACAATTAAACCACACATTGGAAAAACAAAACCAAAAGAAAAGAAAAAGAAAAAAAGGGGCACACAGAGAAACCAAAAGCCAGAAAAACAACAGCCACAAAACCAGATCAAAGCAGCAAAGCAAACCGCACAAAATACCAGCAAAGACTTTCCAAATCCTCAACAAGACTCGAAGAAGCGGGAGACCACACCTGAGAAAACCAGCAAAGGAGATTCTACGAACCTACAACTCAGAAGAAACGCCTCTGTGTTCTTCACTGCTTTCTTATTTCTTAAAACTGAAGAGTTTTAGAAGAAAACCAGCAAAGGAGATTCATTTGCCGCTGTGTTCGTGTTGTTTTATTGTGTTTGTGTTTGTGTTTGTGTTGAATGTTGATAGATGATTTTTTTATTTACTGTAACGGAGAATAACGGGAATAACGGCCCGTTATTGCCGCAATCGGTCGTTACCCTTTAAATTGCGGCCGCGATCTGCCGCTATCGGTGTGACTCCGTTTCACACCGCTATTTTCAGCAATAGCGGTTTCGGACGGCGCCGCTACCGCTATATAACGGCTGCTATTCTGATATCGGACCGCTATTTAAATCCCTGGTTCTGGCTACTATCAGTTACGAGTGAAAGACTCGGATGTACCGAAAATAGTCTTCGGAACCAGGTACGGGTATTATGAATTTCTTGTGATGCCGTTTGGCTTGACTAATGCACCTGCGGTATTTATGGATTTAATGAATAGAATTTCAGAGTATCTGGATAGATTTCTGGTGGTATTTATAGATGACATCCTGGTATATTCCTGAGATGAAAATGAACATGCTGATCATTTGAGAATTGTTCTGCAAACTCTGCGTGAAAACAATTGTATGCTAAATTTAGCAAATGTGAATTTTGGCTTTGGGAAGTTGGTTTTCTTGGACATATAGTATCTGCTGAAGGCATTAGAGTGGATCCGAATAAAATATCTGCTATTATTAATTGGAAGCCACCGAAAAATGTATCGAAAGTCAGAAGTTTTCTGGGATTAACTGGTTACTATCGAAGATTAAGTTACAATAGCGTAAGATTTTATGCACTTCCGCAACTTTTTTTTAGTTACGCTTCTTACGTATGTTTTAATATATGGGTTAGTAATAAACTAATTCAAATTGTAATACTTAGTTATTTCCGTGATTTGATGTCTTATTTTACAAGAGTTTTTACTCATATTTTTAGTTTCAAGTTTAAATTTGTACTAATTATTCTTTATTTTATATCCAACTATTGTAATATATATGTGATAAATACGTTTTTTCCTTATATTATTACACTAGTAACCAAACGAGACATTTATACGATTAATACGATTAATGTTTTAACAATCCAAATGTTATTTTTTTATTTTTTAGAAGCAGATCTTGCAAGTCAAGTTTAAATAGTTAAAAATATTCTGCTGTTTATTTTATGTAAAAAAAATTAAAAGCGTTAAAGCTGTATAAATATTTTAAAATTAATATTTTTAGAAAAAGTGATTTTTACACTAGTGTGTATATATATGTGGAACAAATTCATCTGAACGTGAAACATACGAAATTTAGGAGAAAATAAAAGTAAATTATATTTTAATAATTTGAAGAAATTTGATTGAACATATTGATTTAGAAAAAAAGTTGAAGTCTGGGAAATAAGTTTAATTTTGTAAAATTAAGTGTTTAAATAGTTATAAAAAATAATAAAAACAGGAAACATGTTTGGTTAGTAGATGTGCTTGACGAGTGCAACTCATGTTTATTGTTAATAGTAGTAGTTTATAGTAGTATAGTCAATTATAGATCATACTACTATGGTTTGACTTACGTTTTGCATTCAACTAATTAATTTTTTTAAAGTAAATTTAATGTAATAATTTAAAGGTTAAAATACGTTTTAAGTTCATATGTTTTTCATACATTTTCAATTTATTCTCTCACTACTTTTTTTAAAAAATTTTGTCCATTTACTTTTCATATTTACAATTTTAGGTACAATTGTTAATATTGTTCAAATTCTTCTATTAAATTTTCTAATGTGCCATATTGAAATTTTTATTCTTCTAAGAAACTCGAATTTTGATAATAAAATTTTGTATTAAATGAAAGGGTAATGAATATTCTTTAGCTCACACTTATACGATAAATCTAATAGTTGAATCTACAATACATAAATCCATGAAAAGTAGATTGAATCGTTTATTTTATTTTATTTTTGTTATATAGTTAACCTCTCTATAACAACTGTGACATCCTACACCCGGTTCAATCGTCAAATCTGAGTGTGTGACATCACATAACGTTGCCGAAACAACTCAAACTATTTTAACATAATTTCGCCAGACTTAAATCACATTTACCAGTAGTATAACAAATAAATCATTTAATAAAATCATTCACATACATTTATAAGGCTTAAGATTTTGTATCATCTAATTACGAGGTCAAGCTAAGTCAAATTTGAAATTAGGACACGAATCCAAACTCACTTTTCAAAATTCAAAGTTGTGTCTCGAGACAAGTCATAAATCATTTTAGAATTTTTAGCTTCGAAGTTAACTTGTCTCGAGACAAGGTCTCTTATGTTTCAACATTAGGTCTTGAGACCAGCCTCCCTTGTTTTCTTATTTTTTCTTCGATGTTTGGATGTCTCGAGATAAGGGGTTCTTATCTCGAGATTTGAAGCAAGGCAAAGTTTATTTAACTTTGATGTTTTGATACCTCGAGACAAAGACCACTTTTTCTTGAGACCTCATTAAGATTGTCTCAAGACTAGCATGGCAAATCTCGAGACATCAAGTAATCCAATGAACAATATGATAAATTTTGTTCTAATGGTCTTGAGACATGTTCTTGTTATCTCGAGACTCAATGGAAAAACGACCCTAAATACACATTTTTAACCATTCAAATCATACCAATTTGTACCTTAAACATAATCATCCATTTAATATATATAAACACATTCAAACGCCAACCAAAACCTAATATTCATTTCACCAGACGTAACCAAAAACTAGTTATGCAATCAAACACCTAAAAGCATGCATACTTAGCTCCAAATCAAGAGATAAAGTTCATCAACCAAATCATTATAGATCATAATACTAGAGGTATCAAAACATTAGCTTAACAACCAACCAAAATCAACTTAGGTACATGCCTAACCATTGCCAAGAGCTTTATAAGGTTGTAGGTTATATTTCCACCAACCGAGACATGCCTCCTCTTTGAACCCTAAAAGGCTATTGGCAAATAAGGGAGATACAAAACCCCAACACGGGAGAAAATGCCTTACCATTGTTGGGGTTTGGTGACTTCTCAACGGACGACACTTTAAAAACTTCTCCTAAAAGAATCTCTCCCCTCAATAATAAAATCGACCTATATCCCTTAGGTTGGTACTTTGAGTTCCCACACACGTGATTTACTTAATTAAACTATGCACTAAACTAACACCACTCTCACGAGCTTTGCAGGTTGTATCTCCACCATCCAAGATGTTCCTCATTGTGGACCCTACAAGGCTCTTGGCGGAGGAGGGTAACAAAACCTTGACATGGGGGAAGTACCTTACTGATGTTGGGGGTTCAACTAATTATCTGGTAGACAATACTTCAAAAACTTTTCTTGAGTGAGTCACCTCCTTTACAAACATAAGAGTCCAAATTCAAAATAAATTAATGAGAACTAAAAAGAAGCATTAGTATTATGAGAAATGATAAGAAAAATTAACAATACTAAAAGAAAATCCTGAAAAAGAAACAATAATTATATATAGATTTTTCTTAGCACATATCAAATAATTAAAATTGGTATTGATAATTTTTTCCCCTTTTTGGAGCTTATTTTTTTATTTTTATTTTGCATGATTCATGTTAACCGTTATTAAACGAACTTTCAAGCGTGAGTTCTTCACATGGGTAGTCCACTGATGTGGGTATATAATATTGGAAAACTAAACATTATTTATATTAAATATAGATCATGAAATTAAAACTGATGTAATAACACACTTCAAATCTTTACGATCCTCAAATATATAAGTGGTCGATTTGCAATGTGTAGCAAGCTTTAAGCAGAAGCAATAAATGGATGGTTAAGCGAAGAACCCTCCATGGTTTTTAGAGTTTTTCGTGGCTAGTTTTCTTATAAATTGAAGTCTTTTCCCAAAACTCAATCAGAAATTTAAACAACATTAAAAAAAACATGACAGGAAAAAAGATCGGAATGATTGAAGTTGGTGCCATAATCAGCACAATTCTTCTCCTTGCTCGACTTGTTGTGTCACAAAATTCAGCAGAGATTCCCTCAGATAAATCCCAAGTGAATGCTTGGTTCAATGCCAATGTCAAGCCTGCCTCAGCAAGAGTTGGCACCATAGACCCCGCCCTTGCTCAGGCTGAGGCTGAACCTAAAGTCATTAAAGTGGTACAAGGTGGTGGCGGAGATTTCGACACCATAACCAAAGCCATTGAAAGTGTTCCCACAGGAAACACCAAACGTGTGATCATATCGATTGGACCTGGAGCTTATCGGGAGAAAATCAAAATTGAACGAACTAAGCCGTTCATTACATTGATTGGAGATCCCAAAAGTATGGCAAATTTGACATTCGACAGCACGGCTAAGCAGTATGGAACAGTAGATAGTGCCACCCTTATTGTTGAGTCTGATTTCTTCGTGGCGGCTAATCTCTTTATAGTAGTAAGCATTGGACATCATATCCTCATGGAATTTATGGTTAATTTTTAATCTTGTAATGACATTTGACATTTTATTGAACATTTATCATTGTATATAAATATATAGAACACTGCTCCTAAGCCAGACGGGAAAATGGAGGGAGAACAAGGGGTTTCTTGAGAGTTTCTGGTGATAAAGCAGCTTTCTATAATTGCAAGATCACTGGTTTCCGAAATACTTTGTGCGATGACAAGGGCAACCATTTCTTCATGAATTGCTACATTCATGGCACTGTCGATTTCATTTTCGGGAATGGGAAGTCTTTATATCTGGTCGGTATCTAATAATTCACATAAGTCCAGTCATTTAATGCCATCATGATGAAATCTAAAATGGGAGAAATTTGGATGCAGGAAACAGAATTATACGTGGAGGCTGATAAGGGACTAACAGCAATTACCGCACAACAAAGGGGAAACAATGAGCAGGATCGCACCGGTTTTTCATTTGTCCAATGCAAAATTACAGGGACAGCGCAAGGTGCATATCTAGGTAGAGCTAGGAAGAGTAGTCCAAGAGTTGTTTTTGCCTTCAGTGATATGAGCAACGTCGTCAATCCCGAGGGATGGTCCCATGATTTATCACCAGAGCGTGCCCAGTAAGCTTCTTTTATTCAACCTTTACCTTGTTCTTTCTCTTAATGCACACTAATTAAAGAAGTTGAAAATGGTGTGGGTTTATTCGCAGAACTGTTTTCTATGGAGAATACAAGTGCTCGGGACCTGGGGCAGCTCCGGCTGGGCGAGTGCCATACTCTTCGCAACTAACTGAGACGGTTGCTCGACAATTCTTGACTCTTGGCTTCGTTGACGGTAGCAAATGGCTGCTTCCGCCGCCAAATGTCCAAATCAACTCTTAATATATAGAGACAGATGGATAAAACTGTTGCTGTATTAGGCACACATGTAGAACTATTACAGTCTCCTGATCAAGCAGCATGTCTAACTATATAAAATTTTGTTCCTTCTTTGTTTTAGTTACTTATAATTAAACATGCTGTGGGTTAGAAAGTGATAATGCTATAGAATTATTCTTTAAGAAATAACAGAAGCGTTTTATTTTATTTTTATCTAATTTAGTTTTAGATTTTTTATACTCTTTATATTTATTTAAATTGCTTTTTTCCCTATTTTCTACTCTGCTTTTACATACCTTGCACTTTAAAATTCAAATAAATTAATATTATTATTGTCGAAACCATTTTTAAAGTTGATTTTAAAAACGGGGGTCAACTTTAAAAACGAAAATGGAGTCGCCACCAATCTTTTTTTGAGGTGTGATCGGGTCACCTTGAGATTAATCATTTTAATAAAACATTTTGATTTATTAAAATAATGATTTTGGTCTACAAAATTCGAGAAAACAGGCTCGGGAGTCGGTTACGCACGAGGAAGGATTAGGACCCTCGTAACGCCCAAAGATTGGTACCTAATTGATTAATTAATGTCCTAATGTCAAAATTTTGAATATATTTTAAAACACGATCCTTTTGATTTTTAAAACTTATGTCCTTTAATTTTAAATGGACATTCAATTATATGGATTTTAAAAGAAAAATCAAAACTCAGTAAGTTAGAGCACGATCTTTCGAATTTTCCAAACACTGAATATCCTTTGCTTTTTAGAAATCCTTGCCTCGAGATGACAAAACGTCGCATCCAGTGAGTTAGGACACAACATATTAAATTCCCGAGAATAGTTTTTTTATTTAAAAATTCATATGTTTTAAATTCAAAAAGGGTACTCAATCATTTGGACTTAATGAGAAAAATCGAAACCCAGTAAGTTAGGGCACGATTTTCTCAAAACTCCCAAATATCAAATATTGCCTTATTTTTTAATTTGAAAAATCATGAATTTTGAAATATGAAGGTATATTTGGCCACATTAATAAATAAAGATTAATGACTTTTTAAAAAAAAAATAACAAATCTAAAAAACAAATAAAAAATAAAATATACCAAGCTTTCAAATAATAATGGACAATGTTAAAACAAATAATGTGAAAGAAAAGGATTTTGAAATCGACAATAAAAAGCAACTTAAAAATAAATTCATGTATAAAATTTTTAAAGTAGGTAATATATGTAAAAGTTTGAAATAAATCCAAAATAAATAAATAATATATGAAATAGTAATATATAAATGAATTTTAAAATAAATATTATATAAGAAGTAAGTTTAAATAAGTAATATATAAAACAATATATATATCAATCTAAATAAATAATATACAAAATGACTTAAAGAAAATAATATGTGATAAATCTTAAAAAGATACGTATAAGTTTAAAATAAACAATATACGAAAACTTAAAATAGATAATATAAAATAGTTTAAAATGATATAAAATAAAACCACTTTAAAATAATCGTTATATAAAACAATAAGAAAAATGAATGATATATAAGATAATTTAAAGTAATAATATAAAAAAAACTTAATCAAAATAAAACTATTTGAAATAAGAAATATCTAAAATAATAAAATAAAATAGTTTGAAATAAATACCACGTAAAAATTTGGAATAAATAAATAAAATACAAATTTGCAAAAGTGTGAAAATAAAATAAATCTCTATACGTAAATAATAAATAAACGAATAAAATAAAAGAATAACTAATAATTAAACAATTAAATGGATAAATAAAAAAGCTTGAAAAAACGAAGATGAATGAAGAATAAAATAAGAACAAACCATAGAAAATAAGAACGCAAGAAGGAGAGAAATTTGAGTGAATACTCTCAAGAATTCTTATTGCTTCCCCCCAAAACTCAAGTGTCCTCTACAATGAAGGGAGAGACCTATATTTATAGTTGAGCCTCCCCAAATCCAACGGTACAGATCAATTATATCAACGTCTAAGATTAAAAGGTATCTACAAATTAAATCTCTAAGATTACAAAATCATATCTTCTAAGATTACATACCATATCTTCTAGGATTGCATATCATATCTAAGATTGCATATCTTTGAACATTGTGTTCCCATATACGTCAAGCTTGTAGATGGACCTTCAATCTTTTCAAGTAATGGGCCATTCCGATCGGGCCAAATGATATATTTTGGACTGGACTTGGACTTTGTTTTATTATTTTGGGTTTATTATTTTTTGTATGGGCCCGAGCTAAATTGGCCTATTACAGCTGCCCCTCTTTGCTCATTGTCGTGTAACGAGAATGGAGCAAAGACTATAAAAGGACCAATTTTGCCCGGTCATGCCGAGCCTTAACCTCTTGATCCTCATTTTCTTCAAGTCGTCTCTAACCCAACTACAACTTCAAGGAGACAAGATCTGCTATCTTCAATCTGCTCCACTGCAAACTCAGGGAGATAAGATCTGATGTCTTCGATCTACTTCATTGCAATCTCAGGAAAGCCAGATCTGCTATTTTTAATTTGCTCCACTGCAAACTCAGGGATGCCAGATTAGTATCTTCGATCTGCTTCACTGCAATCTCATGAAGACAAGATCTACAATTTTTAGTCTGCTCCCTTGCTACATCAGGAAGATGAGGCTAGTGGCTAAAATCTACTCCCTTACTACATCAGGAAGATAAGATTCGCCATCTTTAATCTGCCCCACTGCTATCTCGAGGAGACAAGATCTACAATTTTATTTAGTCTGCTCCCTTACTACATCAAGAAGATAAGACTATAATCTTCAGCCTGCCCCACTACTATCTCGAGGGGACAAGATCTCGAACTTTTCATGCTTCCTTATTAACTCGGGAAGACTTCAATCTTGACCTGCTCCACTACCATCTCGAGGAACAAAATCTGAACTTTTGGTTTGCTTCCTTACTATCTCAAGAAGACTTCAATCTTGACCGCTTCCACTACCATCTCTAGGGAACAAAATCGAACTTTCCAATTTGCTTCCTTACTATCTCAGGAAGACTTCAATCTTGATCCGCTCCACTACCATCTCAGGAACAAAATCAACTTTCCAATTTGCTTCCTTACTATCTCAGGAAGACTTCAATCTTGATCCGCTCTACTACCATCTCTAGGGAACAAAATCAACTTTCCAATTTACTTTCTTACTATCTCAGAAGACTTCAATCTTGATCTGCTCCACTACCATCTCGAGGAACAAAATCTGAACTTTTAATTTGCTTCCTTACTATCTCGGGAAGACTTCAATCTTGATCTGCTCCACTACTATCTCTAGGGAACAAAATCTGAACTTTCTAATTTGCTTCCTTACTATCTCGGGAAGACTTCAATCTTGACCGCTCCACTACCATCTCGAGGAACAAAATCTGAACTTTTAGTTTGCTTCCTTACTATCCAGGAAGACTTCAATCTTGATCTGCTCCACTACTATCTCTAGGGAACAAAATCTGAACTTTCCAATTTGCTTCCTTACTATCTCAGGAAGACTTCAATCTTCAGTCTGCTCCACTACCATCTTGAGGGAACAAAATCTGAACTTTTTAGTCTGCTTCCTTGCTACATCAAGGAGATTAGGCTAAAATCTGCTCTATTGCCGATACATAGAGATATGATTCACCAAATTTGATATGCTCCACTACTGCTTAGGGAGATAAGATCTGTGAACTCACCGATGTTGCTACACCGTCCTCTGAGGGACATGTCCTGTAGACTCGATTCCATATGCATATGTTTATGCCGGATGATCAGGATGCTATGATCAAAATGAATCAAATGCTCCTAGCCACATATGTTATGAACGCAACATTTCATGAAAATGATTCCTGATTAGGATGCAATGATCGGAATGAATCTAATGCTCCTAACTAAATGATATTAGGGATGACATTTGCATGAATGCAGAATGTCATGAGAATGATCTTCTTCTTCTTTTTTTTTTATGTACAACGATTAGGATACAATGATCAGAATGAATCAAATGCTCCTAATTGGAAGTGTATGCATGAGAATGATCACTTTTTAATGCTTGGGTTGTCATTGCTCATAGTTCATCAAGGTTCTCACTGATGCGTTACCCTACTTTCTCTTTCAGCTGGTATCTTTGACAGAAAACCCAAAGAAATGAACATATTCTGCTTAGCAAGCTTACCCCGCTGTAATTTCAGAGTCCCTTCCATTGTACCACAGGGACATAAAATTTGTACCATCTTTAAATCATCCCATCGCGACTTATGGCTATAGGATCTGTATCAAATTCACCCATCCCACTGCAACTCAAGGGTATAGGATTTGTAACTTGTTCAATCAACTGATCACTCCCAAGGTGACCTAACCAAATGTGTATGCATGATATCTGCATGGATGCAGAATATCATTTTTAGAGAATGATTCCCCTTTTACACTTGAGTCAACATTGCCCATTTTCGTCAAGATTGTATTACTGCCGTAATATCTTGTCATTTTGTTCAATCACCATTTTTGACAAAAATCCAGAGAGATAGTCTCAGTTTAGACTCGTCCTCCCCCAATATTTCCATCCCATAAACTTGGTGTGTTTTAAACAATAGTCCTGTTTCAAGCTCTTGTATTATTTAAAAGTTTCCAGAGTAATATATGAAACCCCTTTTATAAAGTATTATTAGTCCACTAATCATTATTTCAATGCAAAATGCTTGAAAAAGATCATAACAATGGACAAGAAGGAAATTAGGAGCATAGCTCGGAATAAATAAGTTAAGCAAAGACAACAAATGCAATCTAGAAGGAAATTTATTGGTAGTGTATTTTGAAACGAATAATTAAAGATAACAAATTCAGAATGGGTAAGATGGGAAACTAGGTGCCCCAGATATCACAGCCTGAGCTTCTCTGTTCAAACTTCTTGAGGACCATTTTAATCTCAATATGTATTTAGGGGACCCGGAGTACTTCGTCGATGCCCCAAGACGTAACATACTTCCTCATTGTTAATTCAAACGTAGCAAGATTACTGTATGCCCCACTTTTGATCAAAATTTGAGCCGCCCTTTTAGGGTTTTCAACTCAAATCCCCTTTGGTCTCAAAGCGCCCTTTGCGGGTTTTTGCCTTGGGCTCTCTTTTTTTTTTTTAAGGTCTCAAGGCGCCCTTTGCGGGTTTTCACCTTGGCCTCTCCTTTCAGATGAAATCAGATTCACCCGACTGAGCATGTCTTTGCCATACATCCCGGTCAAGGTTAATGATCTTCCAAAACAAGCCTTCTTCACCACATAAGGTTTTTCCAAATTTTGGCATTTATTTTCCTCTGAAGTCCTTTTGTATGAGAATAATCCTTCTTAATGACAGGTCCCCATCATGAAATTCTCTTAGGCAAACCTTTTATCATAAGCTTGTACCATCCTACCGCGATGGATAACTTTTAACCTTTTTTTCGATTAGGTTCAATTGGCAAAACTGTTTCTATTCCAATGAGAAATGTGTTGCCCCAGCGAAGGTTCTAGCCGACGTTCGATAAGACAGAGGGTAAATGGTAACTTCTTTATGTCAATATTTACAAGTCTCGGTCATCTTCCCTACAATCCTTGTTTTGTTTTTTTGTTTTTTATTTTTGGCTGCCTTTGTTGCTCTATGATGTGGCGTCTGATCTTTGAACAGACTACAAACTTTGGACATTGTCCTTTTTGGCATTCTTTGTCGGCGCCTGATCCTTTTTTTTTGAGAATTCGATGACTATCGACTTTGTAACATTGGCATATGAAGCAACATTCCCCCTCTTAGTGAAGTAACCGATGACCACAAAGATAATTCAATGTCAACTAGAAGCTTTTGAAGAGATCGATCCCATAACATCCATGCCCCCATATAGAAAAGTCTGTGAAGAAAGTAGAAGAGTCACGTAAATCTCATCTTCTGCAATTCGGTATTTGCGATATAACTCGATGCAATCCCCTTCCATGGTAGACCAACAGTGCCCGATCCTCATGTTTAGCCCGCGTCTTATTAGCCGGGCATGTCACGATATGATCGTGCGAAAACATCTTTGAATTCTTGAAAATAACTTAATGATGTCTCGCCTTAGTTCTGTGATGAGCTAGGCTACAATCTTCACCTCTTTTCTAGGCTCATGATATCCACTGACCCTTTGTAGAGTGAGATCTGCTTTTTCATCTTGTTCTACCGTTCTTAACAAAATCGGAAGATAGGTTACAATCTCCGTCATCTTCAAAGTCCTTAGATCCCCTAGACCCATATCTCATTCAAAAAGGGAGTCAGTAACAACATCGCTCATGTCGTTGATATCTGGGTACCTAGGTACGAAGGCAAAAAATCCAAAGAATAAATGATTCTAAGGATGATTATTTGTATGGTATGGTCATGAATAAAGAATATTGTAAAAAACAAAAGAATGTACTGAGTATGAAATGTAAAGAATAAAAAATATTTGCTTAAAAAGATGCATTTTATTGAAATAAAATTTCGGAGATAAGCCTATTTCACAAAAGGATTCTTATTGTCTCTAGGCTTAAGGCAACAAGCATGTTTTGAATATTACTCTAGATTAGTCTTAAAAATACAGGATCTCTTCCAGTCCTATTATTCAAAACACTCCCAAGTATGCAAGGGCTTGGAAACTTCGTTCCTCGGTTCCTCTCCGCTATATCTAAATCGGGGATAACAGGATTAGCGAGGTTATCTCATGGGTCGATCTGAGCCAACTTGGAAATTCATGGGTACCCAAAGATCAGCTCTTGTTGAGGTCTAATCGTGACAGATGGCCTTTAAGGATATGCTTCAGGTTGTGTTGCGGTGGGGTGAAACCCCGAGGAAAGTCCTCATTATCTTCAGCATTAACTATGGGACCTTTTCCTTTGTCCATCGCCCCATTCAGCATCCGAGCCATTTGAGCCATCATACTTCTTTGGGCTTCCAGCATTTGGTCTCTCATCTCTTGTTGGAGTTTTGCTAATTGCTCTTGCATCTGGTCTTGCATGTCTCTTTGAAACTATCCATTTCCTTTGTCTTGGCACGTGTACCGTAACAGTGTTCAGTTTCTAGATTTTTCCCTCTCTCTTTCTCTCTTCTCTGATAATTTCAACTAATTAGGCTCTCTCTATGGACTTAAATGCATATGATGTGATGTAATGCGAATGCATGAAATGAATGCAAAAGAAAGAGAGGCGTTGATTCTGAATTCAATTCCATTCGAAAAACTTTTCTAGAAAGCAAATTTCTTTACATAAAACGGATTACATATACGGCATTGCCCTCATATTTCAAGCAAAAACATCAATCCCCTTCTTCGCAAAGGTCAAATCTTGCAAACTTCTAATAGATGCCTCCACTAGCTCCTTTTTGCTTGATCTGGGCCGCGACTCACTGCTCACTTATTTCCATAATACTCGTTAGCCTCTTCAAGAAAGCTGAGATTTGGTGATTCTCGAATAGTCTTTGTCAGCTTGAATCCTTGGGCAATAAAGTCTTGTATTCCTTCACGGACTATCAGTCTTTTCTCGTTGTGTTTACTTAGACCATATTCAGACGACCGTATTATAATCCACTTTATCAAGAAATCTATTTTCTTATGACAAACTCTTCTATTTAGCAATCAAATTTGAATCAACACCTCTTTTTCTATGATGTGAATGTAATGCAATCAAATTAAAAGAAAACACGTTAGCACAAGAGAAATAAATAACAAAATAGGGCACCTATCTGGGTGACCACTATGGTTTGGCATAGCTCTACCTAGGGTAAGCCCTTAGGTTTTCTACATGTGGTTTAGCTTTAAAGTTGAGGTAACCGAACCAGCAGATTCCTCGATCCTCACCCATTATAGGCTCATACGGACCGAGTTCAGTTTAGGGGAATACATTTCCCTATGGCCATGCAGAAGTGAAAACTTCACGAAGACATAGGTACAGATGTATCCCGGAAGCAATCCACTAGCCTATGCGGAGGTGAAAACCTCACGAAGGCATAGCTTTTCGCTCCCACTTAAGGGTGCGACCACAACGGTCATGCAATGCAATGCAAAGATATTTTTATAAAAATAGAACCACATGCAATAAAAAGGATCACTATTTTTCAAATCGGATTTTCGAATTTAGACAAAAGGACAGGAAATAATCAATTTTAAGGCTTGACTCTCTTACATGTTCCCAGTGGAGTCGCCAAGCTGTCGAAACCATTTTTAAAGTTGATTTTAAAAACGGGGGTCGACTTTAAAACCGAAAATGGAGTCGCCACCAATCTTTTTTTGAGGTGTGATCGGGTCACCTTGAGATTAATCATTTTAATAAAACATTTTGATTTATTAAAATAATGATTTTGGTCTACAAAATTTGAGAAAACGGGCTCGGGAGTCGGTTACGCACGAGGAAGGATTAGCACCCTCGTAACGCCCAAAAATTGGTACCTAATTGATTAATTAATGTCCTAATGTCAAAAATTTGAATATATTTTAAAACACGATCCTTTTGATTTTTAAAACTTATGTCCTTTAATTTTAAATGGACATTCAATTATTTGGATTTTAAAAGAAAAATCAAAACTCAGTAAGTTAGAGCACGATCTTTCGAATTTTCCAAACACCGAATATCCTTTGCTTTTTAGAAATCCTTGCCTCGAGATGACAAAACGTAGCATCCAGTGAGTTAGGACACAACATATTAAATTCCCGAGAATAGGTTTTTTATTTAAAAATTCATATGCTTTAATTTCAAAAAGGGTACTTAATCATTTGGACTTAATGAGAAAAATCGAAATCCAGTAAGTTAGGGCACGATTTTCTCAAAACTCCCAAATATCGAATATTGCCTTATTTTTTTTAATTTGAAAAATTATGGATTTTGAAATATGAAGGTATATTTGGCCACATTAATAAATAAAGATTAATGATTTTTTTTTTAAAAAATAACAAATCTAAAAAAACAAATAAAAAACAAAATGTACCAAGCTTTCAAATAATAATGGACAATGTTAAAACAAATAATGTGAAAGAAAAGGATTTTGAAATCGACAATAAAAAGCAACTTAAAAATAAATTCATGTATAAAAATTTTAAAGTAGATAATATATGTAAAAGTTTGAAATAAATCAAAAAAATAAATATATAAATAAATAATATATGAAATAGTAATATATAAATGAATTTTAAAATAAATATTATATAAGAAGTAAGTTTAAATAAGTATTATATAAAACAATATATATATCAATCTAAATAAATAATATACAAAATGACTTAAAGAAAATGATATGTGACAAATCCTAAAAAGATACATATAAGTTTAAAATAAACAATATACCAAAACTTAAAATAGATAATATAAAACAGTTTAAAATGATATAAAATAAAACCACTTTAAAATAATCGTTATATAAAACAATAAGAAAAATGAATAATATATAAGATAATTTAAAGTAATAATAGAAAAAAAACTTAATCAAAATAAAACTATTTGAAATAAGAAATATCTAAAATAATAAAATAAAATAGTTTGAAATAAATACCACGTAAAAATTTGGAATAAATAAATAAAATACAAATTTGCAAAAGTGTGAAAATAAAATAAATCTCTATACAGAAATAATAAATAAACGAATAAAATAAAAGAATGACTAATAATTAAACAATTAAATGGATAAATAAAAAATCTTGAAAAAACGAAGATGAATGAAGAATAAAATAAGAACAAACCATAGAAAATAAGAACGCAAGAAGGAGAGAAATTTGAGTGAATGCTCTCAAGAATTCTTATTGCTTCCCCCCAAAACTCAAGTGTCCTCTACAATGAAGGGAGAGGCCTCTATTTATAGTTGAGCCTCCCCAAATCTAACGGTACAGATCAATTACATCAACGGCTAAGATTAAAAGGTATCTACAAATTAAATCTCTAAGATTACAAAATCATATCTTCTAAGATTACATACCATATCTTCTAGGATTGCATATCATATCTAAGATTTGCATATCATATCTAAGATTGCATATCCTTGAAGATTGTGTTCCCATATACGTCAAGCTTGTAGATGGACCTTCAATCTTTTCAAGTAATGGGCCATTCCGATCGGGCCAAATGATATATTTTGGACTGGACTTGGACTTTGTTTTACTATTTTGGGTTTATTATTTTTTGTATGGGCTCGAGCTAAATTGGCCTATTACAATTATAAAATAATCAAATAAAAGAACACTTAAAGTAAACAGTCTCGTATCTTATTTTCATTTACAAAAGAGTTCTATTTATAAGTAAATTAACATTCAATGCAATACAATAAATGAAACTTATTTAAGTGCTTCATTAACACATTAAACAACTTGCATAATGAATGAGAGGTTTTACCTTATAAATGGGGGGTTAGAATATGGACATCTATATTTATTTGTAACACTCCCCCTTGGATGGCCACTAGAAAAAACTGTGTCTCATTAAAACTTTTATTAGGAAAAACCTTGTGAGATAAAAACCTAATGAAGGAAAAGAGTACACAATCTCCTATTACAAGTTGCCTCATTAAAAACCTTTACCAGGAAAATCCAGTGGGATAAAACCTTGGTTAAAGGAAAAGAGTATAACGTGTTTTTTACTCCCCCTAATGGCAATATCACATTACATCTTTCAGTTGATGCATTAATCTTGTGTAGTAGTGATAAACCGTAATATATACATATTTTAATCCCACATTTAGCATACTCTTGGATGATTTAATCCCTTGAATTGTGGAATTTGATGCTCCTAATCCTTTAATTTCATGTTTTATACTTAAGAGAGCATCGAAGGATGAAAAGAACGAGAAACGGGCCGAAAACGGAGAAAATGGGCCAAAGTAAGAAATTCACACGGCCGTGCCACCTTAGTAGGCCCGAACACGGCCTGGGCTCGATTCACACGGGCGTTCCACACGAGCGTGTCCCTGCCGTGGCCAAGATGAGTTTCATTCGGATTAGGATACTTGTGGGCCAAGTAAGGCATCCCGAAAGCCTATATAAACACCCTTGAGGGCAACCTAAAGGGGGAGTTCGACAGAAGCCTTCTGTCAGGGCTTTTGATCGGGGGCGAAGCCAGAAGAGGGCTGAACTCAGGTAATTACTCCAAGAAAGCCAGTTGATCCATCTCAGAAGCCGGAATCACATTCAAGACAGAAGATCTTCTCTTCAATTTCCTTCAGAGGGTTTTAGGGTTTTTCTTATGTTTTGTTATTTATCTTCTTCTGAGATGTATTCTTTTATAATTATGAACTAAACCCCTCAAATACCTTGTTTCCTAAACTATATGATAAATACTTGATTTGTTCTTAATTATGTGTTCTTAATTCTTATTTTAATATTTCAGGATATTGATTCAAGTATTGATGTGCTTAGGCAGTGGAGCAAAAGTCCCTGTTTAAGAGTAGATCTAGCATAATTAAGCGGAGTTGATCGCAACCCTAGAGATAGGATGACGAAAATCTGCCGTATTAGGGTAAAACCTAATATGAGAGTCCATAGATCGAGTTAATGCAACACTAGGGGTTTTAATTAGAAAGAGATTTCAATTAATCAACCTAGGGTTAGACGTTAGTAGCCTCGAAAGAGGTATTAATATAAATTAGGGAATCCTACGGATCAAGCCAAGTGAATAAATCGTTTGGTTTAGAGTTAAATAACAAGTGAAGTCTAGGTGGATTCTTCCTCGGGTATTGTCTTAATCAACTGGTTTTTCCCAAAAGTATTTTCCCAATTCACTCTCTTTGTCTTAGCATCCTTAGTTTAGTAATTAGTTTGATAAACATCAATTCTCTTAATACTTAGGCTAAATAATAAAAATATAGTAACTACTAGTACTCTTGGTTCCTTTGGGTTCGACATTCCGGTCTTGCCACTAAGCTATACTACTGTTCGATAGGGGCACTTGCCTCAATCGTGGTGATAGTTAGTTTCTAGGCTCGATCATTCATTATATAAATATTAAAACTCTCAGACACAATCAAGTTTTTTGCGCCATTGCCGGGGACTAAGATATTAGGAACGCTAAATTTTTATTACTTTAGCCATTTTTTATATTTTTATTTTGAACTTTGCTAATTTTTCTCTTACTTGTTTCTGATAGGTATCTCTAGTTTATGACTAGAAGAAACCCGTCAGGACCCTTGATTTTTGACAGTGAAATAGAACATACCGCTCAAACCGAAGAGATGTCACTGAATAATTATCAGTGGCAAGTCATGAGGACAAAGCCTAATAAAGCAACCGGTGTTTTCAACCTAGACGCGGTCACCATGTTATCTAACCAGGTAGAGCTTTTAAATAAAAAAAAATTAATGGTTTGTATGGTTCTACGCGGGTACACCCAATAATGCAATGTGACTCAAATCTAGGAGGGATGAGCAATACAGAATATCCACTTTACAACCCGAGCGCTGAAAACGAACAAGTTCACTATATGGGTAATAATCCTCGACCTCAAAATAATCCTTATAGTAACACTTACAATGCAGGTTGGAGTAATCATCCCAATTTCTCATGGGGAGGTCAAGGAAATCCAGGAAATCAAAGACCACCAACCCCTCTAGGATTTCAGCAACCACCTTACCGATAGGAAAAGAAACCAAACCTTGAGGAGATATTGGAAAAATTCATCTCGGTGTCAGAGACTCATTCCCAGAATACCGAAACGGCGTTGAAAACTCAACAAGAATCGATTCAAATGATTGAGAATCAAATTGGACAATTAGTCAAGATAGTTTCCGAAAGGCAACCAGGTAACTTACATAGTAACACCAACCCAAAAGAACATGTGAATGCAGTTACAATAAGGAGTGGAAAGGGGTTGGTTGAAGCTGAAAAGAAGATGCCACGAGAAATTAATAAGGAAAAAGGTGAGGAAGTAAACGAGAATGTAATACCGGAACCTAAAGAGTATAACCCACCGATCCCATACCCAGCAAAGTTGAAGAAAGACCACATGGACGTACAATTCGGTAAGTTTCTCGAACTCTTTAAACAATTACATATTAACGTACCTTTTGTTGAAGCTATTTCGCAGATGGCTACGTACGCAAAATTCTTAAAAGAGCTTTTAAAAAATAAAAGGAAGTTTGAAGAGCTATCAATAGTGGAACTTAACGAGGAATGCTCAGCTATTCTCCAAAATAAGCTACCAACAAAATTGAAAGATCCAAGGAGTTTTACTATTCCTTGTTTAATTGGTAGTTTAAATGTTAACCATGCTTTGGCTGAATTAGGGGCAAGTATTTATGTCACGCCCTATAATATGTTCCTCAAACAACCATTATGCAAATAACAGGTAAGTCTAGCTCAAGACTTTAAACGAGCGCTTCTCGGGAGGCAACCCGAGCACTAACCCCACTAACGTCCATATTTTCAAATTTTAGCATCTAACTAAAAAACTAACCAAATTTTTAGGCGCAGGTTTCCCTACCCACACGGCCTTGCACACGGGCGTGGCCGTGTGGAAAATCCCAAAAACATGGGCTACGATAAAACACCACCACGGCGTGCGATTCGTACAGCCTGGTCGAAAGAAAAATCTACTGCAGGCGTGCAACACGCCCGTGGGACCTTTGAGTCCATTTATTCTTTTTCCTTTTTCTCTTATTTTCATTTTTTTAATTTATTTTCTTTTATCTTTCTCGTCTTTAATTTATATTATTATATTTTGATTTCTTTAATTTAGGTTCAAGGGGCTGTTAACGAACGACCACACCACCACCGGAGTATCCTCCCCACCTTCACCTCTCTCCAACTTTACCGTTTCTTTTCATTAACTTCATCCAAAATTCAGGAAGTTTCATTTCTCTCCCTATCTTATGATTTTATTACTATATTGCTATTATCTATCTTTGTACATTGAGGACAATGTACATCTTAAGTGTGTGTGTGGGGGGGGGGTTAACTACAGTATTATTTGAAAATCCCTGAATTATGTCTTATTCTTAAGTAAATTTTCTCATGTTACTATTAGAATGAAATTTCCTTTGATTTATGATTTCTATTAATATGTTTTGGATTAAGTCATAGGTAATTGTGCAGTGATGATTTAAACTTTAGGAGACTAGAGAATCAAGCATGATTAGTCTATTTTCAGAATTAAAAAGTTGATAGGTTGTCTTCCTGAATCTAATGATTACCTTGAAGTTGAAATCTACGAGGTTGACATCAAAAGCCCATAATTTTTGTGAGATCTTGAGCCTTTTAGAGCATACATTTTTTTTCGTGCTCACTTTATTGATTATGAGTGTGTCAACATTGATTTGTTATTCTAGAACTTGCTTCGTTTATACATATTGAGACCACACCTTTGATTTGATATACAGAGATGATAAAGGCACCTATGTTTTAACCCACTTACTCCACCAAAAGCCTACCTTCATAATTAACCCCTAGTGAACCCCTTTTAGCCTAATAAACCATTTTTTTGACTCACCCACTAATATTAACCTAAAACCAAATTTTTGATTCCCCTAATCTTTTGATGTCCCTTTTGTCGAGATTTGATTTGAGCAGTTACCTAACTATATTCTCTATTTCCGTTGTTAAATTCTTTATTGTTACTTGTATTGTTCTTAAAAAAAAGTATATTCATTATTAGTTCTATGTTATTTGAGCTTAAGCGCTAATGTTATATTTTGAGAAGAAGCTCACGTTATTAGTGATGAATTCTTAATTCTTAATTAATGTAATTATTTAAGTTTTAGTTATTTTTCTAGTTAGGTAATTTATCAATTCAATCTCGATACTAACCCTCTAATTCAGCCTTTATCCACACCTTTAACCCAAGCCCCATTACAACCCTTTCAAAGACCTTTTGATTTGTGTATCATCTCATTTTATAGTGGTGGAGATTTGATTTTTAGGCAAGCCTATGGGATTAACTTTTCATGTTTGACTTTTGAGTGCTTAATTTTTGAACCTTAAACACTTTGAGTGATTTGAGTGAATCTTTAGTGAGGATGTCAATACTTGTTGGTTTTGAATCAGAGGTAATTATTTAGGTAAGGGGAAACACCTATGTTTTCATGCTATAAATATCTATGACTTAGATTGTTTGAATCTATAGGACTCTTTTAGTTAAATTATCCATGTATGAATTATCTATGAATTATGATAAGATATTGTTGATGAGAATTATGAATTGAGGGAAGTTAATTCTAATTGTGAGCTGAGAATTTTGCTTGAGGACAAGCAAATGCTTAAGTGTGGGGGTATTTGATAAACCGTAATATATACATATTTTAATCCCACATTTAGCATACTTTTGGATGATTTAATCCCTTGAATTGTGGAATTTGATGCTCCTAATCCTTTAATTTCATGTTTTATACTTAGGAGAGCATTGGCGGATGAAAAGAACGAGAAACGGGCCGAAAACGGAGAAAATGGGCCAAAGTAAGAAATTCACACGGCCTGTGTAACACCCCAAACCCGGTCTATGCGTTAAGACCAGACTTGGTATGCCACACAAATCGTACATACATTTGGTCATCTAATGATTAACGAAAACAGGTCTTCAAAAGCTAATTTGGAGATGGAGTTTATCGAAAATTGAGGTTAATTTGAAATCTATGATTTTAAAACATAGGAGTTTATAATTTGATTTCAGAGAAGTAATTGGTTAACTTTTTAAAGAAATTTAAAAGAGTTCAAAAAGGAATTTGAAAACGAAATTTATAAAAGAGATTTCACCGAAATTTTTACGAGATAGTGATATTTAGGAAAACCCCTTTTTTTAAACGTAAATTAAAGAAAATATTTATAAAAATTAAAATAGTCCCATTTAAGTATCTAAAACATATTAAAATCCATCCACGAAATAAAATCCATAAAAAAAAACAATACTAGAGGCCTTATTACATCGCCAAAATAATAATTAAGTAATATTACTAAAGAGTAGTTTAAAATTCATAAAAACCATCGTTTGAAGTATGGCCTCCACGAAGTCATCCCCGGCCCAAGCCTCCATCAATTATGATTACCTAAGAAGGGTAAGAAAACGGGTTGAGTTACTTAGAACTCAGTGTGTAACCCACTTACCGTGTCCACTGGGCCAAAACCATATAAGCATTTAATTGGGCTTGAGCCCATATAAAAATATAACAATATAGCAATCATAAAATGCACGTGATATGCAATTCCCAACATAGCCTAAATTTCCATCCGCTACACACCACCCGTACCAACCAAAGACACTGTGGGGATCAAGTCAACCCACCTTAAGCAGGACCAATCGCAGCATAAAGCCATTTAAAATGTTTGTGGGTGAGCCACCCGAACTAGATTTTGTGGTGAGCCACCCGAACTAGATTTTGTGGTGAGCCACCGAACTAGATTGTGGTAGAACCACCAGAACTTCTCTTCAATTTAATCCCAACCCATGCAATCATGTATACATAAACAAAGCTTAAAAATTTACATACGATAATTTCAACATAAGGCCCATACTACAAGTTGGCCCATTTCTCAATTTGGCCCATATGGTAATTTATCAAATTGGCTCCCTAAGCAATTTAGCAATTCGGCCCATTAATCAATCTAGCAATTTGGCCCATTAATCAATCTAGCAAATTTGGCCCATTATTTAATCTAGCAAATTGGCCCATTAAACGATCTAGCAAATTGGCCCATTAAGCGATCTAGCAAATTGGCCCATTAATCACATGAGGCCCAAAAATTACTTTTTATCAAATTAGCCCATTGAGGGCGATTCCGTAATTTCCACGACTTTAATACCGATTTCATGCACTTGCACAAAAAGTGTTAATATACTGTATTTTTCGATTTTACCAACTTTACGATTATTATTCTAATGCTTACGATATAACATCTAACCCATGAGATAAGTGTGAAATTACACACCTGATTACGGTGAGAACTAAACTTTCCCGCTCGTCGATACCTAAATATATGTCACGTTTGGTTAGAACACTAATAATTAATATGAATCTATACTAAAGATAAGCGATCTAGATTTTTACCCTCGGAATTTCAAACAACAACTAATTGTGGTTTCTTCCCGATTGATGGTTCATAACCCGTTGAAGAACCACGAACAGTCAATGGCTCAGGAGTACGAACGACTTCAAATAATTGATTTTCACCAGAAGAGGGTCCACAACCCGGTGGAAAATCTCGGATTGCCGTAACAGCCCTTCGCTTGAATCTAGAGGGAATAGCGAATCTACCCCTCTTCCGAACACTGTTCACCACTCTTTTCGAACCTATCTTGTTTGCCTTCATTGATTAAAGAATATTAGTCCAACTAATATTTTGAAATTAAATCTATAGATTTTAAGGGTGAAATCGCTTACCACGAAATATCTTTGCGTTCGCGGAATGAAAAATCGGCGATAACGCCCCTAGGATAGAATCGATTAATAACCCATCTTTGACAAGATAACGAATAATATGGAAGTTCTTGATAGAAATCCTTACCTTAACACTTTGGACCGAAACCTAGCGATTCACGATGATTACGAACACTTCGAGTTTCGGCTTTCACTTTATCACTATAAAGACGAAAAGATTGTCTAAGAAGAAGATGCTATTTTCGGTCAAAAGACCCTCCAGACTAATATGTATATTCGGCTAAAGACAAATAAGAAAATAAAGAAATGAAAAGGGTTCTTACCACTTGATTTGAATGAAAGTTGAAAGAATGATTAACAAGAGAAAATATGTGAGGAGAAGGGTTCGACTAAAAAGAAAATTTTGATGGAAATAATGCTAGCAACATTCGACCATGGAGAAAAATAGAAGAGAGAAAATGTGTTTCAGTTTTTCAAGGATGAAAAAGAACAAAGGGAGGGGTTTGGGACAAGAGGGCATTCGGCCAAAGAGTAGAAAAGAAAGAAAAGAAAAATGGCCTTTGTGCTTAGATGATTTCGACACTAGAGAGGAAGAACTTGGGAGGTTAGGTAAAGATTGAGACCAAATGGTCAAAAACAATGAACAAAAGAAGAAAACAAAAATGCTCACAATGCACCAATTGCATTCGGCTAAGGAGAGAAAAATGGAGAGAAAAATACTTTTGAGAAAAACACAAAATGACCAAATGCCAAATGACCAACTAGCTACCAACCTTACCAAAACCTTCAACAAAAAATTCGGTCACCCCCCTAGCCCCCAAAACCGTTCAAATACATTGGCCAAAATTCAAAGTTTTAGCCACCCAAAAGTTTCCAAAACAACACCCTTATTTCATGCCTTATGTCCCCCCTACATGCCATATTCTCATGATTCCCTACCTTAAGTTTTCACTTGCCTTTTCTCTTAGCCACCTTACCATAAAAATAAAAGTCTAACTTACCAAAATTTGATGCTTGGTCGACACTTGCTAGGAAAGAGCAAAATAAATGTTCACAAGATGTATACTAGGGAATTCGAACCTCTTCCCTCAAGCAACACTCATGGCGCCAACTCCACTTTACTACTAGCTCATCTTATGCTAGTTTTTGTCACTTAATTTTCTTAAACATCAAGGTTACTTGTTCCACTTCAATAAAGTACTCATTACTAAAATTTATTCTAATTCCGAATAAATCCCAAGCCTTCTCAAGACTATATTAAACACACAAATTGAATCATTCACAAGCTAAGCACCAAAATTATGCAACATATCGATACTCAATTTGTAGGATGTTACAGCCTGGAGTTCACCACACGGCTGTGCCACCTTAGCAGGCCCGAACACGGCCTGGGCTTGATTCACACGGGCGTTCCACATGAGCGTGTCCCTGCCGTGGCCAAGATGAGTTTCATTCAGATTAGGATACTTGTGGGCCAAGTAAGGCATCCCGAAAGCCTATATAAACACCCTTGAGGGCAACCTAAAGGGGGAGTTCGACAGAAGCCTTCTGTCAGGGCTTTTGATCGGGGGCGAAGCCAGAAGAAGGCTGAACTTAGAGAATTACTCGAAGAAAGCTAGTTGATCCATCTCAGAAGCCGGAATCACATTCAAGACGGAAGATCTTCTCTTCAATTTCCTTCAGAGGGTTTTAGGGTTTTTCTTATGTTTTGTTATTTATCTTCTTCTGAGATGTATTCTTTTATAATTATGAACTAAACCCCTCAAATACCTGAGGGGGTTGAAACCTAAGACGAATCTTGTTATTGTTTTCTGAACTATATGATAAATACTTGATTTGTTCTTAATTCTTGTTTTAATATTTCAGGATATTGATTCAAGTATTGATGTGCTTAGGCAGTGGAGCAAAAGTCCCTATTTAAGAGTAGATCTAGCATAATTAAGCGGAGTTGATCGCAACCCTAGAGATAGGATGACGAAAATATGCCGGATTAGGGTCAAACCTAATATGAGAGTCCATAGATCGAGTTAATACAACACTAGGGGTTTTAATTAGAAAGAGATTTCAATTAATCAACTTAGGGTTAGACGTTAGTAGCCTCGAAAGAGGTATTAATATAAATTAGGGAATCCTACGGATCAAGTCAAGTGAATAAATCGTCTGGTTCAGATTTAAATAACAAGTGAAGTCTAGGTGGATTCTTCCTCGGGTATTGTCTTAATCAACTGGTTTTTCCCAAAAGTATTTTCCCAATTCACTCTCTTTGTCTTAGCATCCTTAGTTTAGTAATTAGTTAGATAAACACCAATTCTCTTAATACTTAGGCTAAATAATAAAAAGATAGTAACTACTAGTACTCTTGGTTCCTTTGGGTTCGACATTCCGGTCTTGCCACTAAGCTATACTACTGTTCGATAGGTGCGCTTTCCTTAATCGTGGTGATAGTTAGTTTCTAGGCTTGATCATTCATTTATATAAATATTAAAACTCTCAGACACGATCAAGTAGTCTTTCAAACGTTGAAGTTGGCAATGCCTTGGTAAAAAGATCTGCTAAATTATCACTAGAACGAACTTGTTACACTTCTATGTCACCTTTCTTCTCAAGATCATGAGTGAAGAATAATTTTGGTGAAATATGTTTCGTTTTGTCACCTTTGATATAACCACCCTTTAATTGAGCTATACATGCTGCATTATCTTTGTATAAGATAGTTGGCATCTTTTCTTGTAAAGGCAAATTACATATCTTCTGGATATGTTGGGTTAATAACCTTAGCCAAACATACTCTCGGCTTGCCTCATGCATTACAATTATTTCAATATGATTTGAAGAGGCAACAGCTAATGTCTTCTTTGTCAAACGCCATGATATGGCAGTACCTCCACATGTAAATAAATATCCTATTTGAGATCGACTTTTATGTGGATCCAGTAAATATCCAGCATTAGCATAGCCAACTAATAGGGATTTTGAATCATTTGAATAAAATAATCTCATATCAATGGTCCCTCTGAGATATCTAAATACATGTTTAATTTCATTCTAATATCTACATGTTGGAGAAGAACTAAATCTTGCTAACAAGTTTACAACAAAAGCTATATCAGGACTTGTTTTGTTTGCAAGATACATCAATGCTCCTATGGCACTTAGATATGGTACTTCAGGACCAAGAAACTCTTCATCATTCTCGCAAGAACAAAATTGATCTTTATTCACATCTAACGAACGCACAACGATCAAGGCACTCAATGGATGTGCTTTATCTATATAAAATTTCTTTAAGATCTTTTTCGTATAAGTTGAATGATGGACATGAATTCCATCTTTTAAATGCTCGATCTGCAAGCTAAGATAAAACTTTGTTTTTCCAAGATCTTTCATCTCAAATTCTTCCTTTAAATAATTTACTGTATTTTGAAGCTCTTTAGGAGTTCCAATAATATTTAGATCATCAACATAAATAGCAATTATCACAAAGTTTGATCCAAACCTTTTTTGTAACAACCTATTTTCAGTGAAATTGGAACAGTGGTTTCGGTACCACAAATCTGAGTCTGGAAGGAAAATTATTTTTATATTATTTCATGGTATTCATTATGATAGAAATAGGATTTCTATTAGCTAAAGGCATCTAATAGCTATGGAATCTTAAATTAGAGGTCCTTATGTTGTAATTAGACCATTATTAAAGTAAGTGGACAAATATGGACATGCATTATGAAGTTTTAATGTTTTAACTTAAGGTTAACTTTGTAATTTAGTAAATAACTTAAATTAAATAAAACAAAAGCCAAATTTTTTGTGAGATCATCATCTTCCTTAGCTGAAATTTTGAAGGAAAGAATAGCCATAGTTAGGTTTTCATTCGGCCAAGCTTTCCTAGCTCATTAAGGTACGATTTTTGTTCTATTTTTAATGATTTCTACGTTTTTGAAATCGTTGCAGCTAGGTCTAGCTAGCCCAGGGACTATTTTACAAAACTGTTAAAGATTTTGAATGTTTCCATTGATGAATAAGCATGTGTTTTGATGTTTGATGATAGATTATGAATGTTTGATGATAGTTATACAAGTTTTGTTAAGTGATTTTTAGTGAAAATGCAAATTAGGGATTAAATTGAGAAATGTTGAAAATTTGTGGTCAAAATGTGAAATAAATGAAAAATATGGGCTGATAGGGACTAATGTGTAAATCGGCTAGTATGGGTTAGTATTGAGTTTCATGAATTTGTGATTTTATGAAATAAGGAAAAAATTGTAAAAGATGTGAAACATTAGGGGAAATTGTATAAAAATGCTTTAAAGTGAATTTTGGACTAAATTGAATAGAGAGATGATTAAATAAGTTAATTTTGATTACATATAGATCAAGAAAAGTGAAACTCAGATCTAGATCGAGGGAAAAATAAAGTTTTCGACTAATCGACCAGTTTAGCCGTTTTTACGTTCGAGGTAAGTTCGTATGTAAAAAGCATTGTTATAAATATGTTTTTAATGCTTTGATATTGTATAAACTGTGAATACGAGACTACGGACATGTTTGACAATGATTCGATGACAATTTAGTATTGAAAATCCCGGTTGAACCTTAGGAATAGATTAGGATATGAATGACATGTCATTAGGGGATTATTGTGATTATGTGATCCGGGTGTTGGTCCTGTATGTCCTACCAGTGGCTGAGTATACCGGCATGTGTTGCGGTTACTTGACAGCTTGTGTGAGCAGCATCGTGTAGCTACGTCTTGACCCACAGCTTGTGTGACCAGGCCTGTTGATAGCTCGAGAGTAAACATTTATGTGATATGTGATTGAGATAGCTTCAGCTATATGTAACACCCCAAACCCGACCCATGCGTTATGAGCGGATTTGGTATGTCACACGAGCAAAACATGTTAAACCCTTTTTGTTCGTACTAAAATATTGCTTTGTTAAAAATCAAGAAAACAAGTTTGATTTGATAAAATACTACTAACCTCAAAGATTTGATTGATAAATCGATAAATTTGAACTAATGATCTTACAAAACCGTGACTTTTGAAAACGACGTTGAAAATTCGAAAGAGAATCCAAGTCTTTTGAAAATATCATTAATAGTTCGAGAGAAAATATCCGTGTTAAAAATATTTGTAAAATTTTATTTTGAAATCCATTTGTTAATCGATTTTGGAAACCATTGTTTAAGTTTTTAGAAAATTCCCCTTTTTAAACAATTTAAGAAAAATAATAAAAACATCCCAACCGTAAAGTAAAAATAAAAATAGTCCAGAGGCCTTATTACAACATTTAACCCAAAATAGTAAAGTAATAAAATAAACAAGAAAGAAGTCTAAAGTCCAAATAAACCATTTCCGAAGTATGGCCTCCCTCGAGTCATCCATAGCCCAAGTCCATATCATCAAGCATTACCTACAAGGGTTAAGAGAAAGGGGGTGAGTTACAAGAACTCAGTGTGAAATCCCCTTATCGTTATTCATTGGGCCGGAACCCAATTAGTAATATTTTGGGCCTAAGCCCATTTACAACAACAATAATGTATCAAATATAATATGCATATGATATGCAATTCCCAAACCAAACCTAGTTTTCCATCCGCTACACACCACCCGTACCAACCAGCACACCTGTGGGGAGCTTTAGTCACCCACCCCGCCAACACACCAAACGTAGGCATTAAGCCGATTATATCAAATTTGTGGACAAGCCACCAGATTAACAGAATTTACATGGCATTGCCATTTTTCATATTTGTGGCAGAGCCACCAGATTTATGTAGCAGAGCTACCAGAACTTCTCTTCATCATTATCCCATCCCATGCAAATCATGTATATAATGCATAGCCATTCACAACAATTTAATAAGATATTTATTACAAAATTATGGCCCATTACAACAATAAATCAAAAGGCCCATTAAGCAAAATATCAGATTTGGCCCATTTAGCAAAATATCAGATTGGCCCATTTTGCAAAATATCAGATCGGCCCATTTATCAAAATATCAGATTGGCCCATTTATCAAAATATCAGATTGGCCCATTTATCAAAATATCAGATTGGCCCATATAGCAAAATATCGATCGCCCATTTATCAAAATATCGATTGGCCCATTTATCAAAATATCAGATTGGCCCATTTATCAAAATATCAGATTGGCCCATTTATCAAAATATCAGATTGGCCCATTTATCAAAATATCAGATTGGCCCATATAACAAAATATCAGATTGGCCCATTTATCAAAATATCAGATTGGCCCATATAACAATTTCGTAATTCGGCTCTTTAGGGGAATTTTCGTAATTTCGATAATTTA
Source organism: Gossypium sturtianum (assembly GCA_025698515.1). NCBI lineage: Eukaryota > Viridiplantae > Streptophyta > Magnoliopsida > Malvales > Malvaceae > Gossypium > Gossypium sturtianum. The sequence continues at coordinate 19,935,074 of CM046944.1, forward strand.
CCCACTAAGGGTAATTCGGTAATTTCGCAACCTAAGGGTATTTTGGAAATTTCGCAACCTAGTCTTAACTACTAATGTGGAGCATAATAATCGAAACTGTCCATCTGCGTCGTACTAACTAAATTGACTATAACTTGAGTTAGGAATCTCGAAATCTAACTCCGTAAATTTTCCTTGAGATTAAATTCATATATCTTCTTACTATAATTTTTCCAGAATTTTTGACTTAGCCAATTAGTACAGTTTATTCCTTAAAATTCCCTTGTTTCTCTAACCAACGATTCTGACCTCTCTTACCCAAAATTCAAATATCTCACTGTACAGTTTTCATATGTTGCTCCCACTTGTTTCTATTGAAAATAGACTCACTAAGGAATCTGTACATATAAACTATAACTCATAATTCACTTTGTACAATTTTATACGATTTTTTTCCAAGACAGATCAAGGAACCATGAAGTCATTCAGAACCAGTCTCACTAAAATTAAGATATCTCAGAATATATAATTCCTTTTCCTTCTCCGTTTCTTCCTTATCAAAATAGACACAGTAAACTTTAATCTGATATCTTATTCACTTTGTAATTCCTTTTCTCCTATTTTTTGTGATTTTTCAAATACACGTCACTGTTTCTGACCGAAATTGTTTTATTACAAAATACGATTACCACTACGATCATGCGCACGCCCGAGTGATCACGGATGCCGGTTTTCGATTTTCTTCGGTATTTTGACCAAATCACAGAACATATCATACAAAATTTCAGAGAGATGTGAGATTACACACCATATCAAACATGTATTCGGAAGGTACGGGATTACACACCTGATTTTGATTTCCTAATGAACCACTCGTCGATGACCTAGAATAATACCAACCAAAAGTTAGCCTCGGATTTCCAAAAGATTTCGTATAACTTAAACTTGAATCACTTACCACTATGTCTGAAGGTAGAATATATCGAGTGATTTCGTCCCTAAAACATAATCGATTAGTCACAACCACTATTATCCTTTAAACGAATAAAGAACGATTTCCAATAATCCATGAAGAACTCCTTACCTTATCGATATTGGATCCAATTTCCACCGTTTGACTTAGGGCTAGAATGATACACGGCCACCCACTTAGAACACTACAAAAAAGAGGGTGATTACAATATGAAGGAATGGAAGATAACACCATTTCGGTTAAGATCAAGATTTACAACCGAATAGTGATAAATACCTATTCGGCTAGAAAGAAAAGAATATGAACATAGAAAAGAATTCACTTACTGATTCAATCGAAGAAAAGAGTGTCAACCCACTTGAGAAAATGATAAAGAAGAGATGAATGAACAAATTTTAGTCTCAATGGTTTGGGTACATTCGGCAACAAGAAGAAAGGAGGAAGAAAATATGTTCTTTAGTGGCTTGTAATTTCGGCACAAGGTAGAAAGAAATTTGGAGAATACCAAATAGTGCAAAGAGAAAGGTTTTGGCCTAACAAGCACCAAAAATTCAATCAAAAGGCAAAGGAGAATTCGGCTATCAAGGAAGGTGGATAGAAAATGAGTATGTGACCAAACAAAAGAGAAAAACTGTAACATCCGGGATTTATGGCTTATGCATTAATGCTTAATTGTATGAAATAGTATGGCTACGTGAATGTTGAATGTGTCTTATGAATTTTTGTGAACCTTAGTGTGTAGGTGAATGCTTTAGAAATTATTTGGTTTTAAGTTCAAAAGGGAAGCTAATCCTGATAGGCCTTAAGGGGAACAGTAGGGGAAATATGACACAAAAATGGGCTTGTGTAAGTGGCTTGGAGGCGCCACTTAAGGCCTCGATGAGGTGACTTGACAGGTGGTGCAAGGGCACAGGTTCGAGCTGCAAGGGAAGCAAATAGGAGTGTTTTATTTTACAGCAAGGATTGGAAGAGGTGGACGGCATGGGGAGACTAAATGGATGAGTCTAATCCTTTTAAAATTCAGCTAAGAGGTGGTGATAATTATGGATTTATTTTAAATATTTTGAATAGGTGAAAAAGAGGAAAAATAGGAGAAAAGGAAGGGATGAGATAAGGGTAGAGTGTGGCCGGCCTAGGGACTCTCTTGGGGGGAATTTCGGTCAAGCTAGTAAAGGGAGAATAGCCGAATTTCATTAAGCATTCTAGCCTCCCTTTTTGTTTACTCTTTTCTCTCCAAGTTATCAATTTCCTCTTCTTTCTCTTTTATTCGTTCTAGCTGAATTCTCCTTCTCCTTATTTCACCATTGCCGTAATCCCTAAGCTTATATCCCTCTCTTTTCATCCTTGTTGAAGCCGAATACACAAGTGACTCATACCCGACTATTCTCTATGCCTCAAAGCCGAATATCTGTGGTGTCAGGCATAGGTGCTGTCGATTTCTGTGGTAAGGCTGAGATTAAATGCTATTCAATTTCCATTCCTTTTTCTTTAAGACTTGCCGAAATCTAGGAACTAATCCCTATTACTGTCTTTAGCCGAAACTATAAAGGAGGCTTTGGGATCTGTCAATAATCGACTATAAGGAGGAGATCTTCAGGATTTCAATAGCTAAGGTAAGTCATGTATTCGGCCAAGGGTCATTCATTATGATTAAATGTTAGAATTGGATCTAACATATGCCATGGTAATTTTGACAGATACCCCAATCAAGTAGCACATTTCAGGATTTAGATCCACCAGGTAAGTGCTTAAGATATTCAGCCAAGGCCCTATCTAGTGACTTAGATCTGTTTCTTACTTATTCAAAAGCCGGAAACTAACCTGTGAAGTGATTTAGTGCTAGCCAATTTTAAGGAAGAAACACTACAAAGTTTCAGGATTTGTTGGCAACCCCAATCGGCAGCAAGGTAAGGATTTGGTTGTGATAATCCTTCGAGATTTGGTTTTATAGCCGAATAGGCTTTTGTTAAAGTACTAAGTGTTGGCCGAATGTAGGAACTAAGGATCTAAAGCATTAGATCGAATTTTCGGGAATTTGGGTGAACTCGATAAGTATACCAGGTGTGTACCCCACACTAGATCTTAATAGATTTATGGTAATGTTATAATATATGTGTTTATAATAATGTGAAATGTGGCCAAAGGTACCATGCAATGGTACAAAGTGCTCAGGTACATAAACCTACTCCTACTGTGAGTATAATATGATGAATATCTGTTGGCACATATGTGAAACTATAAGAATGTGAATAAGACATAAGGCATGATTTGCATGAATTGTATGACATGTGGCATATGGGTGATATTATAAGGGGAAGTGATCTGGTGGTTAATACCACAACATCTGAATATGGTGACTCATGTCACAAATATCTGAATGTGGTGACTTATGTCACAAAATTATTATCTGGTGGCTATGCCACAAAATTATAAGGGCGATGAGCTAGTCGTCTGCAGTGACTGCCCTCGATGATGTGTAGCGGATGGAGGGTCGACTTAGTAGTCCCCATGGTGTGATGGTTGGTACGGGTGATGTGTAGCGGATGGTTATATAGGTTTGGGTTCGGGATTGCATCATTATATTTAATTGCTATATGTATATGTATGATCTGCTATGCCTGAATCGTTGAGACTTAGTGTTGGTTGTTACACACTGAGTCTGTTTGACTCACCCCGTTGTGGGATATTTTTCAGGTGACGCTCAGTGATGGACCGGGTCGGTAGGAGCTTAGTGGTGGCCATGCTCAGCACAGGATTTATTTTATTTTGGACTTTTTATTGTTTTTAGTATTTCGAATTTATTTTGGGTTTGGTTTTGATGTAATAAGGCCACTAGTATGAAACTGTTTATGCATGCACTTTTAAATATTTTATTATGACACGATTCTTATCAAATTAAAGTTTAAGTAACTTTTCTTAAAAATAAACCTTAAAATGTTTTGACACCTAACACAAATGGTTTTCAGTTTAAATAGTAAACTCTAAGAACTCGGCAATATTTTTAATTTATTGTTTTGAAAATAAAGTTTTATTAAAACCTAGACTTCAAAAATAATGCTGTTTTCAACATTGAACCCAACACAAATCAAATCTTCTTCAAAATCACCCAAACTTTCCAAAAGAAACAAATAAGTTTTGAACTGTTTTACTCAAGGAACATACCCGATCCGGTCAGGGCTCGTGGGCCGGGTTAGGGGTGTTTCAAAAACAATGCACTATTGTGCTAATATGTTTCGACAAGGAGGGTTGCAAATTGGGAGAAATGACACAAAGTTGCCAAAGGGAATTTTTGCCAAAACACTACTAAGTCTTTACCAAATGCCAACTAAAGATTCAGCTACCTATTCTCCCCAAAACCGTCCACATGCATCCCCCCTAGGATAAGAGTTTGGCCACCCAAGCTTTCCAAAACATCACCCACGAAATAAGCCTCATGTCCCTCTTTCTTTCCTATTTCCCTTGATTCCTTTCCCCAACTTCAACCTTGCCTTATTCATATAGCCACCTTACCAAAATAATGAAGTCAACCTTGCCATGAATGCCTCTTGGCAGACACTTAAGGAAAGGGTGCAAAAATAAAAGTCAAAATTTGCACACAAAGTGATTCGAACCTCTTCCCTCAAGGTACTACATGTGGCACCATAACCCTTTTACCAATTGCTCATTTATGCTAGCAATTTACTCATTTATTTCCATAAGCCTTGATGCCACTTACTATCTCTCCTTAATAGGCTTAAACACAAAATTTTACTAAGTCCCAACTTGAACCCGGAACTTCATAGAAACCTTGTAACTTTCCAAAATTACCTTCTTAATAAGTCCAACTTGAAATAATGCCGTTCTCTTGTTCTCAAAATTTTAAAACGCTTCTACGCTCAAGGCCCATTGGGCCCAAATTCTACTAGGCCCAATTTTGGGATGTTACACTATATATATGTGGCACTTCGGGTGCGAGTTTCCCATGTATCTGATAGTATTCCGAATGGTTCAATGGGTAAATGAAAGATGTGGTTGAGTATGAGATTGATACGAGATGGTACAGGTATGTACATGAACCGTATAAGTTTTTAATCAAAGAAGTTGTGAAGTTTATACATAAGAATAAGATTGAAAATGTGAAAGGTTTGTTAGTTAAATGAATTACATGTTAATATGTTCAAATTTATGATTTGTATTTTTATGTTAAGATTGATTTTATTTCATACGAGCTTACTAAGCTATAAAGCTTACTTTGTTTATTTTTCCATGTTTTATAGTGAAATCAAGCTAGCGCAAATTCGGGGATCGTCGGAGACTACGTCACACTATCCTACTATCACTTGGTACTTTTGAACTTTGGTATTTTGGTATATGGCATGTATAGGGACTTTGGTCATTTTGGTTATGTGTTGGTAATGAATTTAACCATTTGAAATGGCTTGTAAATGTATATGTTTTGGTTTGTATATATAGCCATGAGTGATGGCTTATTTTGGGTTAATTTGGTATGTTTAAATCATGTATATATATGTGTTTATGTTTTGTGAATTGTGTTGGATGATGGTTGTGTGATGCTTGATGGTAATAGGTATGATGAATGTCAAATGGTTGAGTTGTGGATAATGGTATGCTTGTGAAATTAGGCTAAATGATGCATATTTGAGTTGGGTCATTTTTTATGTTTGAATAAGTGAAATTTGGTATAATTTGGAAGGCATATTGGGATATAGTGTGTCTTGTATTTGTTGGTATTGAAATGCTATGAATGATGTTTGATTGAGGTTGTTTAAATGCTCATATATGCTATGTATTGGTGCCTTTGAATTTGATGTAGGTGTGCACAATGTTTGGGTGGAAAATTGGCTTGGTAAATAGCCTATTTTTGTTCACACGGGCATAGACACGGGTGTGTGTCTCAGTCGTGTGTGATACTGTAACAACCCATTTTTTGTTAAATCAGAACAGTGGTTTCAGGACCATAAATTTGAAGTCAAAATATTTATTTTATTATTAAATTAAGGTCTACAACATGAATATATGATTGTGAGAAAGTTTCGTTTAGAAATTTTATTGTTTGAGTGGTTAATTTGATAAAAAGGACTTAATCGCGTAAATTGTAAAAGTGGAGTTCCATTAGTTAAAGGTATCTAATAGCTATGGAATTTTAATTTAGAGGTCCTTATGTTGTAATTTTACCATTTGAAACATGATTGGACATATATGGACACATTATTAGGTGTTTTAATGGTTTATTAGTAAGGTTAATTTAGTAATTTGGTTATTAAGATAAAATAAATAAAACAAAACAAAACAATTGTTTTGTATCATCTTCTCAACCAAAATTAGCTAAGTAAAACACCATTGTTAGGGCTTTGAAGCATTCGGCCATAGCTACCCATGCATTTAAGTGTTTTCTTGTTCGATTTATAATGATTTCTATGTTTTTGATATCGTTGCAACTAGGTCTAGCTAGCCCAGGGACTATTTTGCAAAATGTTAAAGATTTTGAATGTTTCCATTGATGAATAAGCATGTGTTTTGATGTTTGATGATAGATTATGAATGCTTGTTGTGAATTATACAAGTTTTATTAAGTGATTTTTAGTGAAAATGTAAAATAAGGATTAAATTGAGAAATGTTGAAACTTTGTGGCTAAAATTTGAAATAAATGAAATATATGGGCCGCTAGGGACTAATTTTTAAATCGACTAGGCTTGGGTTGTGATGAAATTGAATGAATTTTATTTTAAGAGCCTAGGGACTAAATTGTAAAAGTGGTGAAACATTAGGGGCAAATGTGTAAATGTGCTTGATTGTGTGTTTTGGATTAAATTGAATAGAGATATTATTAAATAAATCGATTTTGAATATATTTAGATCAAGAAAAGCGGAATTCGGGTCTAGATCGGGGGAAAACTAAAGTTATTGACTAATCGACTTATTTCGTCGTTTTCACATTCGAAGTAAGTTCGTATGTGATAAATTTCATTATAAATGTATTTTAAATGCTTTGATATTGTGTAAGTTATGAATACGAGACTTCAGATAAGTTCGAGAATGACTCGATGGTAATTCGGCATTCGAAATCCCGGTTGAACCTTAGGAATAGTTTAGGATACTAGTGACATGTCATTAGAGGATACATTGAGTTGGCTTCGGGCCATGAAATTAGCACTTCGGGTGCGAGTTATACCGATTTGGCTTCGAGCTATGAATATCGACTAATTTGGCTTCGGGCTATCATATCAGTAATTCGGATATAAGTTACCTTGATTTGGCTTCAGGCCACGGTATAAGTACTTATTGTGCGAAACTCTTGAGTATCTGACTTCTATTCTGAATGGTTCAACGGGTAAATAAATGATGTGGTTGAGAATGAGATTAGTACGAGACAGTACAGGTATGTGCATAAACCAGATTAGCTTTGAAATCGAAGAAATGGTGAAGAAAATATATAGTTTTGAGAATGAGTAATTGAAAGGTTTGTTAGTTGATGTGAATTCATGTATTTATAATCAATGGTTTAATTATGTGTTTATGATTATATCAAGTTTATTTCATACGAGCTTACTAAGCTTTATAGCTTACATTGTTTATTTTTCTATGTTTTATAGTGAATTCAAAGCTAGCTCAGATTCAGGGATCATTGGAGATTTCGTCACACTATCCTAATATCGATTTGGTAATTTTAAGCTTATGTTTTGAGTATATGGCATGTATAGGGATTTTGGTCATGTTGGTTATGTTTTGGTAATGATTTTGGCCATTATTTTTTGGCTTGTAAATGTATATGTCTTGGTTTGTATATAATAGCCATGAGAGTTGGCTTAATTTGAGTTAATTTGCTTGTGTATATGTGTATGTGCCTATAGTCTATGTTATGTAAATTGAGGTTGGTTGTGTGATGCTTGATAGCTATAGGTATTATGAATGTTAAATGGTTTAGTTGTGGATAATAGTATGCTTGTTAATTTAGGCTAAATAATGCATATTTGAGTTTAGCAAATTAATTTAGACCGTGTGTCTCAGCCGTGTGTGACACACGGTTATGTTGCACGGCCGTGTGTCCCCTGGTGTTGATTTAGAAACCAAGTCAGTATGCTCCACACGGCTTAGCACACGGGCGTGTGATTGGCCGTGTGGCATAAGTCAGTATACCCTACAGGTTTGGAACGGCCTAGCACTTGGCCTGGCACACGGGCGTGTGAGGCTATTTCGAAGGGCACACGGACTGGTCACACAGGCATGTGGTTGGCCGTGTGACCCAAGTCAGAGAGTTACATGGGGTCAGACACGGGCTGGGACACGGGCATACTGACTTTGTGGAGCATACTGACTTTGTATATAATGCATATTTGAGACACGGGCTGGGACAAGGCCATGTGATCTCATTTCGAATGTCCACACGATGCGTGACACGTGCAGGCAGAATCATTGGCCGTGTGAGACACCTGGCCGAAAGCCACTGCAGGCGTGTGTCCCCTGTTTTGAGAAAAATTTTCTAAGTGTTCTATGAATTTCCAAAGTTATCGGTTTAGTCCCAAACCATTCTTAAAGCATGTTTAGGGCCTCGTAGGTTTGTAATAGGGACGTTATGTATGTTATTGATAGATTTTTGAAATTAATTTGATAAAGTATGTGAAATGTATGTTTAAATGTATCCTAAGTCTAGTAATGCTCCGTAACCCTATTTCGGCGTTGAATACAGGCGAAGGGTGTTACATTTATTGGTATCAGAGCTATGATTTAGTCGATTCTAGGACTAACGTAGCATGTGTAAGAGTCTAGTTATACATGCCATATATAACCTGTGGTCGTGTGATGACTCATTGACAATCTAAACTGTGTTTTCGTATAGTAAATGGATCCCGGTCGAGTTGTAGCTGATGATGTTGAGAGTAATGCACCAGCTCCCGCTCAATGGACAGCGCCTTCTGAATCTAGACCCGTATCAGGTAGTCAGGGAGGAGAGGCTAAGGAAGCCTTCTTCCAAATGATGAACGAGTGGTTCATTCATTATGTCCGGACAAATTCGGCTGGTCAACAACCTCCACCCCCACCTAATCCTCAACCGATTCCTGTAGCCCCTCAAGTTGTGGAATTTCAACAATTTAATAAGCCTCCGGTTGATAAAATTCGTAAGTACGGGGCCGAGGAGTTCAGAGCTACCGTTGATGACGATCCCGAGAGTGCTGAATTTTGGCTTGAAAACACTATACGAGTATGTGATGAACTGTCGTGTACTCCAGTTGAGAGTTTAAAGCCATTTTATTATTGAGAGATACAGCGTATCAATGGTGGAAGACTCTAGTATTAGTGGTACCGAAAGAAAGTGTGACCTGGGAATTCTTTCAGACTGAATTCTGGAAGAAATATATAAGCTAGATATTTCTCGATCAAAAGCACAAAGAGTTTCTAGAATTGAAACAGGGTCGAATGACTATGACTGAATATGAAAGAGAATTTGTGCGGTTGAGCAAGTATGCTCGAGAGTATGTTTCTACCGAAGAGATCATGTGTAAGCGGTTTGTTAACGGTTTGAATGAAGACATTAAACTTCTGGTTGGAATTCTAAAATTGAAAGAATTTGTTGTCCTAGTTGATCGAGGTTGCAAAGCCGAAGAACTTCGCCAAGAAAAGAGGAAAGCTGATTCAGAGGCTAGAGATTTGAGAAAAAGATCGATGAATAAACCTTATCATTCTTCATCAAAGAAATCCCGAGATTCGTTTTGTCGATCACATGCTTCAATGGGATATCAGAATAGAGATTGTGGAAATCAACATGTGAGTCCTAAAGCTCAAGCTACTTCCATCTCGAGTGTTGGCAGTGTGAAAAACAACAAACCCGAGTGTCAACAGTGCGGGAGAAGACATTTTGGAGAGTGTTGGAATAAGAGTAATAAAGCTTGTTTCAAATGTGGCTCTCCAGATCATTTTATTCGAGATTGCCCAGAATTATCTGAGAAAGATAAATTTTAGACTGCAAGACCGAGCAATACGACTACGAGAGGGAGACCTCCGAGAAATACGGGGAATGTGTCTAGTGGCAAAGGGGTGACTAGAGATTCAGCTGTGAGATCTGAGGCTAGAGTGCCAGCCAGAGCTTATGCCATTTGCGCTCGTGAATAGGCGTCGTCACCCGATGTTATCACCTGTACATTCTCTCTTTATGACACTAATGTAGTTGCTTTGATAGATCCTGGATCGACTCATTCGTATATCTGTATGAATTTAGTGTTTATAAGAATTTACCTGTTGAATCTACTGAGTTTGTGATTAAAGTATCGAACCCCTTAGGCAAGTATGTTCTAGTTGATAAAGTATGCAAGAACTGTCCTTTAATGACTTGGGGTTACTATTTTCCGACTGATTTGATGCTTTTACCATTTGATGAGTTTGATGTAATTCTGGGAATGGATTGGTTGACTCTGCATGATGCTGTTGTGAATTGTTGACGAAAGACTATTGAATTGAAATGTCAAAATAGCAAAATCATTCGAATTGAATCAGATGAGTATAGTGGATTGCCTATTGTGATTTCGTCTATGTCAGCTCAGAGATATGTGAGAAAAGGTTGTAAAGCTTATCTTGCTTATATACTTGATACAAAAGAGTCTGAATCGAAGATTGAATCAGTACCGATAGTATGTGAGTTTCCAAATGTGTTTCCAGAAGAGTTGCCTGGATTACCACCGATCAGAGAGGTTGAATTTGCTATTGAATTGGTACTGGGGACTTCACCGATATCGATAGCTCCGTACAGAATGGCTCCGATAGAATTGAAAGAGTTGAAATCTCAGTTGCAAGAGTTAACAGATAGAGGATTTGTACGACCTAGTTTTTCACCCTGGGGTGCGCCAGTATTGTTTGTAAAGAAGAAAGACGGGTCAATGAGAATGTGTATTGATTATCGACAGCTCAATAAGGTTACGATAAAGAACAAGTATCTGTTGCCGAGAATAGGTGATTTGTTTGATCAGTTAAAAGGGGCAACAGTGTTTTCAAAGATTGATTTGAGATCTGGTTATTATTAGTTGCGAGTTGAAGACTCAGATGTGCCGAAAACTGCATTCAAAACGAGGTACAGACATTATGAATTCCTTGTTATGCCTTTCAGATTGACTAATGCTCCTGCAGTCTTTATGGATTTGATGAATTGGATCTTTAGATCGTATTTAGACAGATTTGTTGTTGTGTTTATTGATGACATTTTGATCTATTCACGAGATGAATTTGAACATGCCGAGCATTTGAGGATTGTGTTACAAACCTTGAGAGATAAGCAATTGTATGCTAAATTTAGTAAATGTGAGTTTTGGCTCAGAGAAATCGGATTTTTGGGGAACATTGTTTCAGCGGAAGGTATACGGGTTGATCCGAGTAAGATTTTAGCTGTTTTTGATTGGAAACCACCGAGAAATGTACCCGAAGTTAGAAGTTTTCTGTGGTTAGCTAGTTATTATCGATGATTTGTCAAAGGATTCTCGATGATTGCTACACCGATGACTAGACTATTACAGAAAGATGTGAAATTTGATTGGTCTGAGAAATGTCAATAGAGTTTCGATCAGTTGAAAGCAAAGTTAACTGAGGCACCAGTGTTGGTTCAACCTGAGTCGGGATAAGAATTTGTGATTTATAGCGACGCGTCATTGAATGGTTTGGGTTGCGTGTTGATGCAAGAGGGAAAAGTGATAGCTTCTGCCTCGAGACAGTTGAAGCCGCATGAAAAGAATTTTCCAACACACAATTTAGAGTTGGCCTCTATTGTTTTCGCATTGAAAATTTGGCGACATCATCTCTACGGTGAAAAATGTCACATCTTTACTGATCATAAGAGCTTGAAATACATAATGACTCAGAAAGATCTAAACTTACGACAACGGAGATGGCTCGAGCTATTGAAAGATTACAAGTCAGTTATTGACTATCATTCGGGGAAAGCAAATGTAGTTGCAGATGCATTGAGTAGAAAATCATTATATACTTTGTGAGCGATGAATACTCAATTGTCATTATCTAACGATGGTTCGATTCTAGCAGAGTTGAAAGCTAAACCGTTATTTCTTCAGCAAATTTGCGAAGCTCAAAAATATGATAATGAATTGCAAGCCAAAAGAGTGCAATGTGAATCAACTAGTAATTCTGACTTTCAGATCGGATCTGATGATTGTTTAATGTTTCGAGGTCGAATATGTGTACCAAAGAATTTCGAGCTCATTCAGAAAAATTTGCACGAAGCACACAGTGGTTGTCTATCTGTTCACCCGGGGAGTAATAAAATGTACAATGATATTGGTGGTCGGGTATGAAATGAGACATTCCTGAATTTGTGTTGAGATGTTTGATTTGTCAGCAAGTCAAAGCCGAACATCAAGTACCGTCGGGACTACTACAGCCAGTAATGATACTTGAGTGGAAATGGGATAAAGTTACGATGGATTTCGTATCGGGATTACCCTTGACTTCGAAAAAGAAAGATGTTGTTTGGGTTGTCATTGATCGATTGAAAAAATCGACACATTTCATTCCGATACGTACTGATTATTCACTTGATAAATTGGCTGAATTATACATCTCTGAGATTGTTAGATTGCACGGGGTTCCAGTTTCGATTATTTCGGATCGAGATCCGAGGTTCACGTCGAGATTTCGGAAGAAATTTCAAGAAGCCCTAGGTACAAGGTTGAACTTTAGTACCGCATTTCATCCGCAAACTGACGGTCAGTCTGAGAGAGTAATTCAGGTTCTCGAAGATATGCTTCGTTGTTGTACTCTAGAATTTAAAGGCAATTGGGAGAGATTTTTGCCATTGGTTGAATTCGCGTATAATAATAGTTTTCAATCGAGTATAAAGATGGCTCCATATGAAACATTGTATGGTCGCAAATGTCAAACACCATTACACTGGATTGAGCTTAGTGAGAAACAGATTCACGGGGTTGATTTGGTGAGAGAAATCGAAGAGAAAGTGAAAGTAATTCGTGATTGTTTGAAAGTAGCTTCAGATAGACAGAAATCGTATGCGGATTTGAAACAAAAGGACATTGAATTTTAGATCGGTGATAAAGTGTTTCTGAAAGTATCTTCGTGGAATAAAATACTTAGATTTGGTGGCAAAGGCAAATTGAGTCCGCGTTTTATCGGGCCGTATGAGATCATCGAAAGAATAGGTCCAATGGCATATCAGTTAGCTTTACCTACTGATTTAGAGAAAATCCATAATGTTTTTCATGTGTCGATGTTGATTCGATATTGATCGGATCCATCACATGTAATTTCTCCGACAGAGATTGAAATTCAACCCGACATGACGTACATTGAAGAATCGATCCGAATTTTAGCTCGAGAGGTTAAAGAGTTGAGAAATAAACGCATAGCTTTAGTGAAAGTTTTTTGGAAACAAAAAGGTGTTGAAGAGGCTATGTGGGAGCCTGAGGAAGCTATGAGAAAACAGTACTCTAACCTATTCACTGGTAAGATTTTCGGGGACGAAAATCCCTAAGGGGGGAGAGTTGTAATAGCCCGTTTTTAGTCAAATCAAAACAGTGGTTTCGGGACCACAAATCTGAAGTTAAAATATTTATTTTATTATTAAATTAAGGTCTACGGCATGAATATATGATTGTGTGAAAGTTTCGTTTAGAAATTTTATTGTTTGAGTGGTTAATTTGATAAAAAAGGACTTAATCACGTAAACTGTAAAAGTGGAGTTCCATTAGCTAAAGGTATCTAATAGCTATGGAATCTTAATTTAGAGGTCCTTACGTTGTAATTTGACCATTTGAAACATGAGTGGACATCTATGGACACATTATTAGGTGTTTTAATGGTTTATTAGTAAGGTTAATTTAGTAATTTGGTTATTAAGATAAAATAAATAAAACAAAACAAAACAATTGTTTTGTATAATCTTTTCAACCAAAATTAGCTAAGGAAAACACCATTTTTAGGGCTTTGAAGCATTCATCCATAGCTATCCATGCATGTAAGTGTTTTCTTGCTCGATTTATAATGATTTTTATGTTTTTGATATTGTTGCAACTAGGTCTAGCTAGCCCAGGGACTATTTTGCAAAAATGTTAAAGATTTTGAATGTTGCCATTGATGAATAAGCATGTGTTTTGATGTTTGATGATAGATTATGAATGCTTGTTGTGAATTATACAAGTTTTATTAAGTGATTTTTAGTGAAAATGCAAAATAAGGATTAAATTGAGAAATGTTGAAACTTTGTGGTTAAAATGTGAAATAAATAAAAAATATGGGCCGCTAGGGACTAATTGTTAAATCGGCTAGGCTTGGGTTGTGATGAAATTGAATGAATTTTGTTTTAAGAGCCTAGGGACTAAATTGTAAAAGTGGTGAAACATTAGGGGCAAATGTGTAAATATGCTTAAATGTGTGTTTTGGATTAAATTGAATAGAGAGATTATTAAATAAATTAATTTTGAATATATTTAGATCAAGAAAAGAGGAATTCGGATCTAGGTCGGGGGAAAACTAAAGTTATTGACTAATCGACTTATTTCATGTTTTCACATCCGAGGTAAGTTTGTATGTGATAAATTTCATTATAAATGTATTTTAAATACGTTGATATTGTATAAGTTGTGAATACGAGACTTCGGATAAGTTTGACAATGACTCGATGGTAATTCGGCATTCGAAATCCCGGTTGAACCTTAGGAATAGTTTAGGATACTAGTGACATGTCATTAGAGGATACATTGAGTTAGCTTCGGGCCATGATATTAGCACTTTGGGTGCGAGTTATACCGATTTGGCTTCGGGCTATGAATATCGGCTGACTTGGCTTCGGGCCATGATATCAGTAATTTGGATATAAGTTACCTTGATTTGGCTTCGGGCCATGGTATAGGTACTTATTGTCTGAGACTCTTGAGTATCCGGCTTCTATTCTGAATGGTTCAACGGGTAAATAAATGATGTGGTTGAGAATGAGATTAGTACGAGATAGTACAGGTATGTGCATAAACCATATTAGCTTTGAAATCGAAGAAATGGTGAAGAAAATATATAGTTTTGAGAATGAGTAATTGAAAGGTTTTTTAGTTGATGTGAATTCATGTATTTATAATCAATGGTTGAATTATGTGTTTATGATTATATCAACTTTATTTCATACGAGCTTACTAAGCTTTATAGCTTACATTGTTTATTTTTCTATGTTTTATAGTGAATTCAAAGCTAGCTCAGATTCGGGGATCGTTGGAGATTTCGTCACACTATCCTAATATCGATTTGGTACTTTTAAGCTAATGTTTTGAGAACATGGCATGTAATGGGATTTTGGTCATGTTGGTTATGTTTTGGTAATGTTTTTGGCCATTATTTTTTGGCTTGTAAATGTATATGTCTTGGTTTGTATATAATAGCCATGAGAGTTGGCTTAAATTGAGTTAATTTGCTTGTGTATATGTGTATGTGCCTATAGTCTATGTTATGTAAATTGAGGTTTGTTGTGTGATGCTTGATAGCTATAGGTATTATGAATGTTAAATGGTTTAGTTGTGGATAATAGTATGCTTGTTAATTTAGGCTAAATAATGCATATTTGAGTTTAGCCATTTTGATGTTTAAGTAAGTAAAATTTGGTATGAATTTGAATGGTATATTATGGTATTGATGTGTTTGTATTGGTTGGTGTTGAGATGGTAGGAATTATGCTTGAATAAGGTTAATAAAATGCTTATTTATGCCTTGTATTGGTGCAAATTGGTTTGATGTAGGTGTGTACCAAATTGGGTGGCAAAATGGCTTGGTAAATAGCCTATATTTGTCCACACGGGCAGAGACACGGGCGTGTGTCTCAATCGTGTGTGACATACGACTATGTTGCACGACCGTGTGTCCACTGGTGTTGATTTAGAAATCAAGTCAGTATGCTCCAGATGGCCTAGCACACGAGCGTGTGATTGGCTGTGTGGCATAAGTCACTATACCCTACAGGTTTGGCACGGCCTAGCACACGGCCTGGCACACGGGCGTGTGAGGCCATTTCGAAGGGCACACAGACTGGTCACACGGGCGTGTGGTTGGCCGTGTGACCCAAGTCATAGAGTTACACGGGGTCAGATACGGGCTAGGACACGACCATGTGATCTCATTTCGAATGTCCACACGGTCTGTGACACGGGCGTGTGTCCCCTGTTTTTAGAAAAAAATTTCTAAGTGTTCTATGAATTTCTAAAGTTTTCGGTTTAGTCCCAAACTATTCTTAAAGCATGTTTAGGGCCTCGTAGGCTCGTAATAGGGACTTTATTTATGTTATTGATTGATGTTTGAAATTAATTTGATAAAGTATGTGAAATGTATGTTTAAATGTATCGTAAGTCTGGTAATGCTTCGTAACCCTATTCCGGCGTTGAATACGAGTGAGGTATGTTACATTTATTGGTATCAGAGTTAAGGTTTAGTCGATTCTAGGACTAACGTAGCGTTTGTGAGAGTCTAGCTATACATGCCATATATAACCTGTGATAGTGTGATGACTCATGACAATCTAAACTGTGTTTTCGTATAGTAAATGGATCCCAGTCTAGTTGTAGCTAATGATGTTGAGAGTAATACGCCAGCTCCTGCTCAATGGACAATGCCTTCTGAATCTAGACCCGTATCGGGTAGTCAGGGAGGAGAGGCTAAGGAAGCCTTCTTCCAAATGATAAACAAGTGGTTTATTCATTATGTCTGGACAAATCCAGCTGCTCAACAACCTCCACCCCCACCTAATCCTCAACCGATTCCTGTAGCCCCTCAAGTTGTGAAATTTCAACGATTTAATAAGCCTCTGGTTGATAAAATCCGTAAGTACGGGGCTGAGGAGTTCAGAGTTACCGTTGATGACGATCCCGATAAAGCTGAATTTTGGCTTGAAAACACTATTCGGGTATGTGATGAACTGTCGTGTACTCCAGCTGAGAGTTTAAAGTGTGCCATTTCATTATTGAGAGATACAGCGTATCAATGGTGGAATACTCTAATATCAGTGGTACCAAGAGAAAGTGTGAATACGAGTGAATACGGGTGAGGGGTGTTACAGATACACGGTCATGTACACGGCCGTGTGTCCGCTGGTGTTGAAATTAAAACCAAGTTAGTATGTAATACCCCGAAAATTTTTACAGTAAGATATTTTCTTTGATATAGTAAAATAAGGAAATAAAGCGACGAAAAAGGGAAATTTTGGAGTTATGACAACATTGGGAAGTATATTATGATATATTACTTCAAGAAAGGACAAAATGGTAAAAGTGAGAAAAATTTTGTTGCCTAAGAGTAAATACTCAAAACTTGAGGGGGTTAAAGTGTAAATATGAAAAAGTTGAAGGACCAATAGTGCAAATATTTTAAGGGTGGAATGATCTAGAAACTAAGGAAAATGGATGAATTAGGACCAAATTGAATAGGTAAAGAATTATGAGGGACTAGATCGTAATTTTACCAAATTATGTGATGTTTCAAGGATGGAATTTTAAAAGATCACAAAGGGCAAAATAGTCAATTGGAAGAAAGAGAAATCTAGAAAGTAATGATGATGTTGATGATCTTTTATAATTATTTAATTAGATAAATATTATTTTATCAATATTTTAATGAGATATTTTATTATTATTTATTTAGTATATAAGGAAGGAAAGATGAAGAATTTCTATCATCTTTCCATGCATTTCACGTTAGAAGAGAAGAGAAGAAAGAAAGTTTTGCTTTCTTTGCAATATGGTCCTCCTACAAAAAAAATTCACCATTTTCACCTAGAAATCAAAAGAATTTCCATAGCTACCAAGAGAGAAAAATGTTAAGCAGACTATGGGGAGTTAGAATATCAAGTTGGATTCAAGAAATAGAAGCTGGAGGAGAGAGAAAAATCAATTTAAAGATTGAAATCAATATGACAAGGTAAGAACATCAAGATTTTAATATATTTTTAAGTTTGATATTATTGAAAAAGTATGGAAATGATGTTAATGTTAAGTTTTCTTATATATGGTCCTATGTTCTTGATATGTTAGTGAAGAGAAAATAAGAGAAAGTGATGAGAAATAGTGTACAAAAAGAAAATAAGGGTGTTATAAACATGGTAATTAATATCTTGCACTAACATAGTTTTGGACAGCAGTAGTAGTCTAACTTTGAAAAATCACCAAAAATTGTGGAAATCGAATTATAGGATGAATAAAATATGAAATTAAATTTTATTGAGTCTAGTTTTTCATAGAAGAATCAATGTAAGCAATGGAATTTTAAATTATGAGTTATAATAAATTTTGTGAGACAAGGTCAGAATGATTTCGGGTTCCCCTATTCTGAGTTTGGAAAATCATCAAAAATTGGAGAAAAATAATTAGGGGCTTAAATTTACATGTTTAAATTCTTAATGAGTATATTTTTAATAGAAACAAATTGGAACATCATCTAAATCCGGTACTAAGAGATAATTAATTTTTAGTAAAGAAAGGTAGAAGCTGTCAAACAGCAGAACAGAGGCAAATTTGAAGATTTTACTGTACTTATTGGCTAAACTATAAATTCTGAAATTTTTATGGTAGGAAAATATTGTGTCTAGTTTCTAAAACAGCAAGCAGATCTTAAATTGGAATTTTGTAGCTCAAGATATAAATAATTTAGTGACTATGACTCAAATGGACAACTTTGAATAAATTTATAAGTAAATAGTGAAATCATAGATAATGTTACTTATAAGCATGTTATATAAATTAAGGATGTGGAATGGAGAGGAGGAGGAGTAAAATATATATGAATATTTAGCTAGTATGGCTAATTTGCATGTTTTAGGCTTAGGGACTAAATTGAATAAAAGTAAAACTTTATGGGCAATTTTGTAAAAATGTCAGAAATGAACAAATTGCATGAAATGGATTATTTTATTATTTAAATTACAAAACTGAATGGAATTATTAATTTAGATCAAGATCAGGTGAAAACATGTTTTAGGGATTAAATTGAAAAGTGTTGAAATTATGGAAAATTCTGATATTTCATAGAATTCATGGGCTGTTATAAATATATATGAGAATAATTAGGCTTGAAATAAGGATTAAATTACAAGAATTTTATTTTTCTGAGCCTAAGGATGAAATCGTCATTAATTAAAAGCTTAGGGGCAAAATGGTAATTTTGCCTAGAGCATTAATTGAATGTATCAGAATATGAAATGAATGAAAATGATGATCAAATTTATTTATAAAGATCCAGATGACTCAAATACGAGACTTGAACGTGGAAAAGAAAAGATATCAGATTAGTGAAATTATAAACACGAACAAGCAACGAGGTAAGTTCGTGCAACTTGAATTGAATTCTTGAATGCTTGAATTGTATATTTATGTGACATGAATGTGAATTGAATGTTTAATGTATGATAATAGATGAAATGTTGATAATACTTGATAAAAAGAGAAATAAGTCCCGGCTGGATGGAATGGAATTCGATGGATCACTGAAAAGGATTTGACGGTAAAAAGGATCTAGCCCGGACGGCTGATCCTGGTATTAGCCCTCTCGAAGAATATGTGTAAAAAGGATCTAGCCCGGATGGGTGATCCTGATATAAGCCCTCCCGAAGAATATGTTTGAAAAGGATTTAACCCGGACAGGTAATCCGAAGTAAATGTGAGTCTGGATTTAGCCTGGACTGGTAATCCAAACAAAGCTCTATAGAGTATTTGTCATTGCAGGGGATTTAGCCTGGACTGGTAATCCCGAAAATACTCTTTGAGCATATGTTACAAGGGACTAGCCTGGACTGGTAATCCCGCTATAAGAAATGAGGTTCGCGGGAGTGTGCTCTCTTACAGGGGATTTAGCCTGGACTTGTAATCCCGCTGTAAGAAATGAGGTTCGCGGGAGTGTGCTCTCTGAAAGGACTTATGTATATATATGTACGAATTGTGGTTAATGAGATTGTACACTATAAGTGTACTCATCGAAATCCATCGAAATTTCGAGAAATTCAACGGGATAAATATAGAAAATGGTAAGTACTTGAAATCATGAAATTAAACTTGAAATACATAGAAATGATAATTATTTGATATATTGAAATATGACATGGAAAATACATGT
Organism: Gossypium sturtianum; assembly: GCA_025698515.1. Classification (NCBI taxonomy): domain Eukaryota; kingdom Viridiplantae; phylum Streptophyta; class Magnoliopsida; order Malvales; family Malvaceae; genus Gossypium; species Gossypium sturtianum. The sequence goes on from CM046944.1 coordinate 19,955,113, forward strand.
ATGTGAAACTTGCCTGATAATTATGCATATTCAAGATTATGAACTACTTCTGAAATAAATATACACTAAACTCATGAAAATGATGGTACATGAAATATTGTCATAATGAATTGAATAATTTATATTTATGAAGAAACAACAAGAGAATGATATGTATTATGACATGTAAATATGAGACTATCTTTGATATGTTGATATAAGGAAAATTAGGTATATTAAGACGAGTAATAAATTCAAGTGAGACATGTCGAGAAAATAAGTTTGTCAATATTAAAGTACGCTAAGCAATGTTGTTGCTTGAATTTTAGGCAAGTGCCAAATTACTGGTTGAATGGTAATATATTTAATTATAAGGTGCATTGAAATGGTAAGTGCTTAGATGAAAATATAATTGAGCTTATGAAAGAGTGGAAAGGTTTCAGTTATGCAATTTCTTATGAAATGATTTGTTATGTGATACGGCCGTATGAATCCTGCACCTAATTCGAAAATAAAAATTAACTACACGGCCTAGGGACACGGGCGTGTGAAGCCACACGGCCTAGAGCGAGGTAAGTCACATGGGCGTGTTGGCCATACGGCCTGACCACACAGGTGTGTCCCCGAACCACATAGGCATGCGACCTCTGTAGTTGAGAAAATTTTTAGGATTTTTGAAACACCCCAAACCCGGCCCACAAGTCCCGACCGGATCTGGTATGCTTCTTAAGAAAAATTCGTTTTGTCGTTTTGTAAAAAGATGTGATGTTGTGGTAAAAGAATAGATTTGAAGTACGAACTTGTTAAAATCCGTTTTTGAAATTTAAATTTCTATTTATAAAATCATTTAAAAATAAATTATTTATCAAAAGAAAATCCAAATTTAGAACTATTTATTATTATTTTGAAAACCATAAGTATTTAGATGTCAAAACATTTTCATACGATTATCGGAAATATTTAATTGTTTAGTTGAAATTGATCGTAGCAGAATATAAATTAAAAACGTAAAAGTAACATAGCTAATGGCGGCCTTATTACAAAAACATATCCCAAATTAAATCTCGAAGTATATAAGAAAACGTAATAAGTTTAATATAAGGAAAATCTGAAATCTTGAGTTGAGCAATGGACACCTCGTAGTCCTCGTGACCGGTCCAAATCATTGAGTATCACTGAAAAGATATCCCACGGAAGGGTGAGTCAACAGACTCAATGTGTAACAATACACTAAAAGTCCAATCGATCATAGCAATAAGCCCATAATATAGCAAATTAAATAATAACTGATTAAATCACATGTACATATAAAATGAAATGCAATCCCGAGCCCAACCTAGATATCCATCCGCTACACACCACCCGTACCTACCAATCACACCGTGGGGATTACTAAATCGACCCTCCATCCGCTACACACCATCGGCGATTCTTCGCATCAACATGCACATCGCCTTATAAATTGTGGCATGGCCACGGATAATTGTGACAGAGTCACCGGATTCATAATATCGTGACCGAAGTCACCGGATTCATAATGTCGTGACCGAAGTCATCGGATAATGTGGTAAAACCATCGGAACACTTCCCCTTTATCAAAATCACCCATATGCCCATGCATTAAACACATTATTTCGATATCATGCCATATAACCCCAAATTCATAACGGAATCATACACATTTCATATTCATGCTTATAGCATTATTAACGATGCAGATATCATGCCATGTACATTACCCCAAAATCATAACAAAATCGGATATGTCTCATATTAAAATTATACATAGTACTAAGGGATAACGTACCTCAATTCACTGTACCATTGAATGGTACCCGAAGCCATAATCATTCATATTTCTTTATTAACAACTTTTATCAATAATGCTATTAATCTATTAGAAGTTTAGTGTAGGCTACACACCTTGTAAACACGAAGAATGATAGAATACTTAAGATTTCCGACTTTTGCCTACAACGTCGACAGCACCTACATAACACTTATATGAGAAATCGATTATCACTAAAAAGATATGGCCTTTGGCGAATATCATTATCTCCTTACCTTGGATTATTCAAATCCCGAATGATTCCCCTAAACGTTGGCTACAAAGAAAACCCGAACTTTCCTTCAAGTTTCGCCAAAGATAATAAAAGGGATTAGATTCCTAGATTGGCTAATCCAAAAGAAAAGAAAGAAAATGATTGATAGATAATCCTTACCCAGTAACACGTAGATTGATTCACCCTTACTTGAACTATAAAGGGATTCGACCTTAACAATTAAAAAGAAAAGAAATGGTGATTTCGGCTTTAACAAAAGAGAAGAGAAAAGATGGTGGAAATAGAGAATGGTTTCGGCTAAGAGAAAGAAGGAGAAAAGAGAAAGAGAAAGAAAAAGAAAAAGAGAATATGAGATATGCCCTTGGTGCTAGGATGATTTCGGCACTAGAGAGGAAGAAAAGAAATGAGAAATGTCTTCTAAACTTTTTGGTGTTTTCGGCAATAGAGGAAAATAAAGTTGAGAGAATTGGCACTTAAACCAAAATGACCAAAAAATTGATAGCCACACAAGACAAAACTTACACCTATTGTCAATGACCAATTCGGCTAAGAAGAAAAATTTGGAGAAAAGGAAAAAGATGCACAAATTGTTAAAATTTTGGCCAACTATCAACCCCTAAACCCATACCACATTCGGCCAACTCACAAGCCAACATAATCCCCCTTTTTCCTCCTCATTTCTTCCCTATCATCCCCTTAATCACTATCACAATTAAACCAACCCCCCCTTAGCCCTTATGCCGTCTAGGTTCATGGTCAAATGACCATGCAAAAACTTCCAAAACATCACCCACTCTTCAAGCCTTTTGTCCCCTAAACATTCCATAACAACTTGATTCCTTACCTTAACTACTAACTTTCCTTTTTCCTTTGGTCTACTATCCAAAAATAAAAGAAGAATCCATCCATACTAGATAAGGCTTGACCGACACTATAGGAAAGAGAACAAAAATTAAAATTCCTTCCAATTGCTAGCTAAGGGATTCGAACCTCTACCCTCATGCATTCACCCATGCGCCATCACCACTTTACTAATTGACTTGTCTTGTGATTAAACCTCAAATTAATTCTCTTAAGGCCAAACTTGCTTAGCTCCCCTTCTAAAACTAAAAATCTAATATTTTTCTAAGGCATTCTCCTATATTCTAAAATTCTCGAAGTCCCTAAAACTCATACAAAGAGCACACAACAAAACACTGCACACATTCAAGCGAAAAAAAAACATTCATAACCCCTAAATCCTGGATATTACAGTTCTACCCTCCTTAAAAAAATTTCGACCTCGAAATTACCTGACAAGAATAAGTGAGGGTATTGCTGTCGCATTGCTTCCTCTGGCTCCCACGAAGCTTATTCCAATCCATGGTTACGCCATAACACTTTTTGAGAGGAACTAATTTCCTCCGTAAACACCTTCACATCCCGTTCTAGAATCGAATCGGCTCTTCCTCGTAGGACAAATCGGGTCGTAATTCCACTTCCTCAAGCGGCATTACATGAGATGGATCCGACCGTAACGACGTAACATCGAAACATGAAACACATCGTGCATTGACTTCAACTCCGAAGGTAACTCTAACTGATATGCCACTGGTCCAACCCGCTTCAAAACCCGATAAGGTCCTATAAACCTGGGGCTTAACTTTCCTTTGCGACCAAATCTCATCACCTTTTTCCAAGGCAAAACCTTTAGGAACACTTGGTCTCCCACAACAAACTCTATTTCCTTCCGCTTCAAATCTGCGTCACGACTTTTGCCTATCGGATGCCTCCTTCAACTGCGTGCCGAATTACCTTAACCTTTTCTTCTGATTCAGCCACAATCTCTCTGGACCCAAAACCCGACGTTCCCTAATTACGTCCAACACGTAGGAGTACGACACTTCCGCTCTATATAGCGCTTCATACGGTGCCATCCGAATCGGCTTGGTAATCGTTGTTGTATGCAAACTCGCTAAAGGCAAAAACTCTTCCCGACTTCCTCTAAAATCTATCACACATCCCCTTAACATATCCTCTAATACTTGGATTACTCGCTCAGATTGGCCGTCGATGTGGATGAAATGTTTGATCTTGAAGTCTAATCTGGTGCCCAAAGCTGATGTAATGCTTTCCAAAATCGAGACGTAAACCTCGGATCCCTATCCAAATAATCGACACCGGCACTCTATGCAATCTTACAATCTACGCCACATACAACTTCGCCAATTTCTCGCAAAGAGTAATCAACTCGCATTGGTATGAAATGTGCAGACTTTGTCAATCGATCCACTATCACCCATACCGAGTCTTTCTTAGTAGGCGTAAGGGAAGCCCACTAACAAAATCCATGGTGATACGCTCCCACTTCCATTGCGGAATCTTTATCTACCAAGCAATCCCGAAGGAACTTGGTGTTTCACCTTAACTTGCGACACGTTAAGCACTTCCCAACAAATTTCAGTAACTTCCCGCTTAAGACCGGACCACCAAAATTGATCCCGAAGGTCCTTGTACAACTTACTACCTCCGGATGCATCGCATAAGGACTACCATGCGATTCTCGAAGAATTCTTCGCCTAAGCTCCTCATCCTTCGGCATACGGACCTTACCCTTGAAACACAAAACTCCATCGTTGTTAACACCATAATCTTCCAGCTCCCCATTCTCGCACTTGTCGTAGTTTAACACTTAAATCATCATCTACCAACCTGTCTTTCTTTCACCGACTCAACCACATCGGCTTTACTTGTAGTTCCGCCAACAAGCTTCCGTCGTCATAAAGACTAAGATGTGCGAACATCGCCTTAAATTCGACACCACTTTCCTACTTAGGGCATCTCACATTACATTCGCCTTGCAGGTGATACTCTATAGAACAATCGTAGTCTTTCAACAACCCCACCCATCTTCGTTGTCTCAGATTCAGCTCCTTCTGAGTCAGCAGATATTTAAGACTCTTATGGTCCGTGTAGATTACTGACTTTTCTCCATACAAATAATGCTTCCACACCTTAAGAGCAAAGACTACCGCTGCTAACTCCAAGTCATGCGTCGGATAGTTAACCTCGTGAGGCCTCAATTGCCGAGACGCATACGCAACCACCTTCGTCTTGCATCGAACACATCCCAATCCAATGTGAGACGCATCACAATACACCACAAAGTCCTTCCCTGCCTCAGGCTGAATCAAAATCGGAGCTTCAGTCAAAACCCTCTTAAGCTTCTCAAAGCTCTCTTGCTGTTTATCTGCCCACACGAAAGGTATCTCCTTTCTCAAAAACTTCGTCAAAGGTGCCGCTATCGAGGAGAATCCTTCGACGAACCTTCTGTAGTAACCCGCTAATCCCAAGAAACTGCGAACCTCAGCTATAGACTTAGGTGGTTTCCAATCTAACACTGCCTCAATCTTCCGAGGATCCACCCTTATCCCTTCCGCAGACACAACATGCCCTAAGAACGCAACTTCTTTCAGCCAAAATTCGCACTTGCTGAATTTGGCATAAAGCTTCTTCTCCCTCAACACTTGCAACACTATCCGAAGATGCTCATCATGCTGTAACTCAGACTTGGAATACACAAGAATGTCGTCTAGGAACACAACAACAAACTGATCCAAGTAGGGTTGAAAAACCCGGTTCATCATATCCATGAACGTAGCTGGGGCATTAGTCAATCCGAACGGCATTACCAAAAATTCATAATGCCTATATCTTGTTCGGAAAGCTGTCTTGTGGATATCCGCTTCCTTCACCTTAAGCTGATGATACCCCGACCTTAAATCTATCTTTGAGAATACCGTAGCTCCCTTAAACTGATCGAACAAGTCGTCTATCCTTGGCAAAGGATACTTGTTCTTGATGGTCAGCTTATTCAACTGTCGGTAATCTATGCACATACACATAGTCCCGTCCTTCTTCTTCACGAACAAGACCGGTGCTCCCCATGGTGACACACTAGGTCGGATAAACCCACGATCAAGCAACTCTTGAATTTGAGCCTTAAGCTCAACCAACTCCTTTGGTGCCATTCTATACGGAGCGATAGATCTTTGGCGCCGTTCCGTGCAACAAGTCAATCCCAAATTCCACTTCACGATCCGGAGGCGATCCCGGAAGTTCTTCCGAAAAGACATCCACGAATTCTCTCACGATCCCGACCTCTTCACGATTTGCCTCCTTAGCCTCCAAAGCATCGACCAACATAAGAAAAGCCAAACAACCTTTCCTAACCATCTTTTCTGCCTTAAGAGCGGATACTACATTTGATAAGTAGTTCCGTCTCTCGCCCAACACCACAACTTCCTTATCGTCCATAGACCTTAGTGACATCCGCTTAGCAGCACAATCCACATTCGCACGATACTTCACTAGCCAATCCATGCCTAGAATCAAGTCAAATTCTCCAAATGGCAACTCCATTAAATTAGCCGGAAACTGCGTCCCTTGAACTTCTAAAGGCACTTCCTTAAAGAGCTTATCTACTACTACGATCGTCTAAAGGACTAAATACGATCATCTTCACGGTGCGATCTCGAGTTCACATGCAGAGTTCCAGATACCTCACTAGCGATGTAAGAATGAGTCGACCCTATATCTATCAAAGCAATAAAGGGCAACCCAAAAATAAGAAACGTACCCGTGATAACATCAGGTGCATCACTATCTTCCCTCCGACGAACCGCATACACCAAACCTGGCTGTCTAGCCTCGATGCTACCATCGCCTGCCGAGTCCCGCGACCTCTACCGAACCATTACCTCCGCCACTCGAACCACGACCCCTCATCGTTTGTTGTCCATCTCTCGCCGGCTGATTAAAACCCGACCTATGGGGCGGTTTCTCTCTGTATCCATCGGACAATCCCTAATCATATGATCCTTGGATCCACACTTAAAACATCCTCCTGTCTTCTTCCAACATTCTCCCGGGTGCATCTTTCCACACTGAACACAAATACGGTATTGTCCTCCCGTAGCAACTTGCTGACCTCGCGGCCCATCAACTCTAGGTTTCTTTTGAAAATTCACGGATGACCCTGAAGACCCATAGCTCCTCTTATTCTTATTCTGACCTCGATCTCTGTTCTGTCTCTCGATCCGTTTAACTTCTTCAGCTATCCGTGCTCTATCCACTAAAACTGCAAAATCCCTCTCTCGATGCGGTGCAATCAACACTCGCAGGTCATCTCGCAACCCATCCTCAAATCTGACACACCGCTCATAATCAGTAGCTATAATCCCTCTGGCATATCGGCTTAACCGCAAAAACTCCGCTTCATACTCAGCTATCGACTTATTTCCTTGTACCAGATTCAAGAACGCCTTTCTCTGAGAGTCTATGTAGCTAGCTCCGACATATTTCCTTTCAAACTTAACATTAAAATACCCCCAATCCACACGATCCACTGGAATACTCTCTTTGTGTTGAGCCACCAGCGGTACGCTCGTCACGGAAGCGTAAACAAAGACCTTTCAACTTCTCCTCGGCGGTGCGTACCCAAATCGTCCATGATCCTCTCGATCGCTTCTAACCAATACTCCGCTACATTCGGAGCTACCCCAGATACTCCCCTAAAAACCTCGGCTCTGTTAGATCTAAGTCTCTCACCAGCGACTTTCGAGCTCCATTACCCATACTAGCTCTCGCTACTCGCTCTAGGACTCGCAAAGATAGCTGCGATACACGTCATCTCCTCCGATTTTCTCTTGAAATTCCACTCCAACACCGGTGGTGGCGGTGCCTCATTTTGGAACCCCGCCGGACCTAATCGGTTCCGACATAGCCATTCTGCCTCTACCACGTCCACGACGACCACGTCCCCTAGAACTCATGTCTACTTAGTGTCTTATCTGTTTTTATGAAAATTTATGCATTAGAGTCTTTTCACTTTCTTGTTTAAAGAAAATTTTATGCAACAAAGTTTTAATCAGTGGTTTTTCCCGTATAAGTACACATATACCTAGGGTCCATGTCTCTAAAGTATAGTTTCCTTAGGCTTATCAACATACTGAAATTAATTTATCAACAAAAGAACTTACCTGGCGGACTTGGGTCGAGACTCGGGTGCCATGCTTCTATTAAATCATTTTAACCAAAAATTTTCAAAAAGTCATTTGGAATTAATTTTGAAAACGTTGTGGGCTTCAAAACCCAAGGCCGAGTGTTTAAAACTGGGCTCTGATACCAAGTTGAAACACCCCAAACCCGGCCCACAAGTCCCGACCGGATCTGGTATGCTTCTTAAGAAAAATTCGTTTTGTCGTTTTGTAAAAAGATGTGATGTTGTGGTAAAAGAATAGATTTGAAGTACGAACTTGTTAAAATCCGTTTTTGAAATTTAAATTTGTATTTATAAAATCATTTAAAAATAAATTATTTGTCAAAAGAAAATCCAAATTTAGAACTATTTATTATTATTTTGAAAACTATAAGTATTTAGATGTCAAAACATTTTCATACGATTATCGAAAATATTTAATTGTTTAGTTGAAATTGATCGTAGCAGAATATAAATTAAAAACGTAAAAGTAACATAGCTAATGGCGGCCTTATTACAAAAACATATCCCAAATTAAATCTCGAAGTATATAAGAAAACGTAATAAGTTTAATATAAGGAAAACTAAAATCTTGAGTTGAGAAATGGCCACCTCGTAGTCCTCGTGACTTGGGTCCAAATCATTGAGTATCACTGAAAAGATATCCCACGGAAGGGTGAGTCAACAGACTCAATGTGTAACAATACACTAAAAGTCCAATCGATCATAGCAATAAGCCCATAATATAGCAAATTAAATAATAACTGATTAAATCACATGTACATATAAAATGAAATGCAATCCCGAGCCCAACCTAGATATCCATCCGCTAAACACCACCCGTACCTACCAATCACACCGTGGGGATTACTAAATCGACCCTCCATCCGCTACACACCATCGAAGGCAGTTGCTGCAGTCAACATGCACATCGCCCTTATAAATTGTGGCATGGCCACCAGATAATTGTGACAGAGTCACCGGATTCATAATATCGTGACCGAAGTCACCGGATTCATAATGTCGTGACCGAAGTCACCGGATAATGTGGTAAAACCACCGGAACACTTCCCCTTTATCAAAATCACCCATATGCCCATGCATTAAACACATTATTTCGATATCATGCCATATAACCCCAAATTCATAACGGAATCATACACATTTCATATTCATGCTTATAGCATTATTAACGATGCAGATATCATGCCATGTACATTACCCCAAAATCATAACAAAATCGGATATGTCTCATATTAAAATTATACATAGTACTAAGGGATAACGTACCTCAATTCACTGTACCATTGAATGGTACCCGAAGCCATAATCATTCATATTTCTTTATTAACAACTTTTATCAATAATGCTATTAATCTATTAGAAGTTTAGTGTAGGCTACACACCTTGTAAACACGAAGAATGATAGAATACTTAAGATTTCGACTTTTGCCTACAACGTCGATACAAGCACCTACATAACACTTATATGAGAAATCGATTATCACTAAAAGATATGGCCTTTGGCGAATATCATTATCTCCTTACCTTGGATTATTCAAATCCCGAATGATTCCCCTAAACGTTGGCTACAAAGAAACCCCGAACTTTCCTTCAAGTTTGGCCAAAGATAATAAAAGGGATTAGATTCCTAGATTTGGCTAATCCAAAAGAAAAGAAAGAAAATGATTGATAGATAATCCTTACCCGTAACACAGAGATTGATTCACCCTTACTTGAACTATAAAGGGATTCGACCTTAACAATTAAAAAGAAAAGAAATGGTGATTTTGGCTTTAACAAAGAGAAGAGAAAAGATGGTGGAAATAGAGAATGGTTTCGACTAAGAGAAAGAAGGAGAAAAGAGAAAGAGAAAGAAAAAGAAAAAGAGAATATGAGATATGCCCTTGGTGCTAGGATGATTTCGGCACTAGAGAGGAAGAAAAGAAATGAGAAATGTCTTCTAAACTTTTTGGTGTTTTCGGCAATAGAGGAAAATAAAGTTGAGAGAATTGGCACTTAAACCAAAATGACCAAAAAATTGATAGCCACACAAGACAAAACTTACACCTATTGTCAATGACCAATTCGGCTAAGAAGAAAAATTTGGAGAAAAGGAAAAAGATGCACAAATTGTTAAAATTTTGGCCAACTATCAACCCCTAAACCCATACCACATTCGGCCAACTCACAAGCCAACATAATCCCCCTTTTTCCTCCTCATTTCTTCCCTATCATCCCCTTAATCACTATCACAATTAAACCAACCCCCCTTAGCCCTTATGCCGTCTAGGTTCATGGTCAAATGACCATGGAAAAACTTCCAAAACATCACCCACTCTTCAAGCCTTTTGTCCCCTAAACATTCCATAACAACTTGATTCCTTACCTTAACTACTAACTTTCCTTTTTCCTTTGGTCTACTATCCAAAAATAAAAGAAGAATCCATCCATACTAGAAAAGGCTTGACCGACACTATAGGAAAGAGAACAAAAATTGAAATTCCTTCCAATTGCTAGCTAAGGGATTCGAACCTCTACCCTCATGCATTCACCCATGCGCCATCACCACTTTACTAATTGACTTGTCTTGTGATTAAACCTCAAATTAATTCTCTTAAGGCCAAACTTGCTTAGCTCCCCTTCTAAAACTAAAAATCTAATATTTTTCTAAGGCATTCTCCTATGTTCTAAAATTCTCGAAGTCCCTAAAACTCATACAAAGAGCACACAACAAAACACTGCACACATTCAAGCGAAAAAAAACATTCATAACCCCTAAATCCTGGATATTACAATTTTGCGAAAAATTCCCTATGATCCCGATTTAATCCCGGTTGGTTCCTAATGTATGTTTTGGGCTTCGAGGTCCCAATTGAGGGACGTTATGATTATTTTTAGAATATGAATAATAAATGACTCGAAATTATTTGAAAATGTTCAGTAAACTACGGTAATGCCTCGTACCCTATTCTGAAAAAGGATACGGGTAGGGGGTGTTACACAGTATGCTCCACACGACCTCACACACGGGCGTGTGACCTGGCCATGTGGCATAAGTATGTATACCCTACAGGTTTGACACGGCCTATCGCACGGCCTGGCACACGGGCGTGTATGGCCAATTTTAGGGCACATGGGCTAGCCACACAGGTGTGTGTGTTGGCCGTGTGACCCAAGTCAGAGAGTTACATGGCGTCGGACACGGGCTGGGACACGGCCATGTGCTTCCATTCTGAATGTCCACACGGCCTGTGACACGGGTGTGTCTGTTTGTCGTGTGAGACACACGGTCGGACCACACGGGCGTTTGTCCTCTGCTTTGAGAAAAAAATTCTAAGTGTTTTAAGAGTTTCCAAAGTTATCGGTTTAGTTCTGAATCACTCCTAATGCATGTTTAGGGCGTCGTAGGCTCGTATTAGGGACGATATGAATGTGTTGATTGATAATTGCATAAAATTTGAAAATGTATGAGTAAAAGTTTGTGTAATTGATTTATAAGTTCGGTAATTCTTCTTAACCCTATTCCGGCGTAGGATACGGGTGAGGGGTGTTACAATATGTGTTTAGGCAATTGGCCAAATTGGTTTGAGCATATTTATTTGTTTACCTTAAATGTGAATTTGATGGTAAGTTAATTTCCGTTATTCGAACTTACTAAGCATTGAATGCTTACTCTGTTTTAATTCCTCTGTCTTATAGTACTCGGAGGCTCGTAAAGGTTGGAAGCTGGTCGGAGCTACATCACACTATGCCTCGGACTCTTCGGTATATATAACTAATTTTTGTTATAATGGCATGTATAGGCTAAATATGACCAATTATAGCAATATAAATGTTTGGTTGTAATTAGCCATTGGAATGGCTTGTGACTGACATATTTTGATGTGTTTATATATGGTCTTAATGTGTCTAATGAGTCTTTGAATTGGTTAAATGAGGGAGATTATATAGGCTCATAATTAATTGAATTGAGTTAGTATAATTGGTAAGATATGCATGTATGTGAATTGGGTCAATTAGGGGAAATTGAATACTTAGACATATGGGATGTTATAACATGTACTAAACATGGTTTTAGCTTGATTTGAATGATTGGTATTGCCTTGTGAATGTGTTAAAGTGTTGATGTAGGTGGAAGATAATTTGGGTGAGAAAAGTGGCCTTGGAAATGGCCTATTTTCGTCCACACGGGCAGAGACACGGCGTGTGTCTCAGCCGTGTGTGACACACGGCCTAGCACATGGGCGTGTGATCTGGCCGTGTGTCCCCTGCATCTTAAAAAAATTGAGAAACAGAATGCACAAAATTATCCACACGGCCTAGCACACGGGCGTGTGACTTGGCCGTATGACCTTTGCACCTAATTAATGCAAGTCAAGTTACTCACACAGCCTAGCACACGGGCGTTTGGCTTGGACGTCTGACCCAAGTCAGAGAGTTACACAGGTATGGACACAGGCTAGGACACGACCGTGTGTCCGTATTTCGAATACCCACACGGCTTGAGACACGGATGTTTCTCTTGACCGTGTGAACCACACGGCCTGGCCACACGAGCGTGTGTCTGTAACATCCCAAAATTTGAGTATTAGTTGTGTTGGCTCGGGTATGAATTTTGTGTGTTAGCATAGTCTTGTGAAGGCTTGATTTTATTTAGGAAGCTAGAATAATTTTTAGTATGGGTTATTTAATGAAGTGGATTAAGTGAGCTTGACACTTAAGTTAATTTAAGTGTTAAACTAAAGCACAAGAGGAGTAAGTGGCAAGATGGTTAAGGAGCTTGAAAGGTTGCTTGAGGTTAGAGGTTCGAGTAGCATGTTTAGCATTTTGAAGGCTTATTTTTGAATCCTAGCATATATGGACGGTCAACCATTGTTTATGATAGGTTGGACTCTCAAATTTTGGTAAGTTGAATATTGGTTTAAGGAAAGCATGAAATTGGGGATAAGAATCTTAAGGCTATGGTGGATAAGGATTGTGGTTGGCCGAATGGTCTATAGTAATGATTTAAGTATTGGCCGAATGTAGGGGCAAGGTGATCTAGTGCGGTAGAGCGGATCCTTGGATTTTAGTATTGCGTTGGTGAAAGGTGTGTATCTTACACACTTTATAACTTGGTTTATATATGTATATTTGTGTGTTATAACTAATCATATTATGAAAGTGGGTAAATCGATGAGATCTGGATATGATACCATGATGGTATGAATGAAGATTCGGGTAAGTCCGTTTCAATATGTTGTTAATACATGTGGATTGAAATCATGATCTACGATTTATGATATATTTGTTATGGGATACATATCAAAGTTTATTGACATGATTTGTTTATCTATTGCATTGGTATGGGCAATATGAGAGAGGGGGAAGATTATTTGTGACTTGGTCACCGGTGATTTGGTATCACATTCGTGTCTTTGGACACCGGTGGTTTGGCACCACCGGTGATTTGGTATCACATTCGTGTCTTGGACACTAGAGGTTTGGGACCTCATAGCGACTTGTCCTCGTGGTTAATTCCACCGTGGGTTGGCCCCACTTTTGAGATATGGGATAAATGCGCGGTGATTTGGTATCACACGTGGGTTGGCCCCACAACTTGATGATTCGTGTCTTGGACACCGGTGGTTTGGCACCACCGGTGATTTGGTATCACATTCGTGTCTTGGACACGGAGGTTTGGCACCTCATAGCGACTTGTCCCCGTGGTTAATTCCACCGTGGGTTGGCCCCACTTATGAGATATGGGATAAATCGCGCGGTGATTTGGTATCACACGTGGGTTGGCCCCACAGATGTATTATTCGTGACTACGGTCACCGGTGATTTGGTATCACATTTGTGTCTTTGGACACCCGGTGGTTTGGCACCACCGGTGGTTTGGTACCACACAGGGTAGAAAATGAGTTATGGATGGCTAGGTTGGGTGCATTATACATATATGTTGCTTTGTTATAATTTGTGTAAGTATGTGGTAATTACGGGAGAGGAATATGCATCTGAGTCTTGGTGACTCACCTTCTCCCTTATATTTTTAGGTGAATCGTGAGATCGCGGATTTGGAGCCGGATGAACTCGAGGAGGCCATGCAATAAAGTTTGGTTTTACATGAACTTCCATTTGGGTACTTTATTTTAATTTGGTTTTCATATTTTATGGATTTGTAATAAGGCTGTTTAATTATGGTTTAGGATTATTTATATGCTTTGAGATTTATTTTAAACTGTTTAAGCATGTCACTTGGTTAATCTAATAATTGAGCTCAAAGTTTTCTAAACTAAAAACTCGCAATGGTTTTAAAAATCTTACCATCGGGTAATATGAATAGTTCGATAGAAAAATTACAAGTTAAGTGTTTTCAACAAATTAAGTGATTTCCAAAATTCAAGTTTCTATACTCAATTGCAAACGGATTTTCAAAGTGATATTTCAAATTATCTTAACAAGGTATAAATGTTTTCTATCCTATGATTCATCAACTAAGTTTTTAAGTTTTATGTAATTCAAAGTAAATCTCAGTTTTAACTTATTTTCGACAAATAAAGAATTTCAAAGAGTTTTTCACAAAATTTAATTGTTAATCTGATTCTTTCAAAAATATTTTCCTTAGTGACATACCAGATTCGGTGGTGGCGTATTGACCGGGTTTGGGGTGTTACAGTGTCCCCTGCACTTAGGAAAATTTTTGACATTTTGTGAAAAATTCTCTGAGTACCCGGTTTAGTCCCGACTTATTTCCAATGCATATTTTGGGCCTCGAGGGCTCTTATAAGGGACATTATGATTGATTATGATTAGTTTCTGATATGAATTAGAAATGGTATGAAATGTCTGTATTTGATCTGTAAATTTTGGTAATGCTCTATAACCCTGTTCTGGCGACGGATATGGGTTAGGGGTGTTACAATTACTGTAATTTATGTATAATTTAATTAAACCAGTTTGTTCGAAAAAAATATAAGTATACAAAATAAATATACTAAATTTAGGGCACCATATCCAACATCTAAAACTACTACATTAATTATAAAGCCTTATAGTTGTTAATGAGAAAGTGATGCCAATGATGGTTGTCTCATTTTTCGAACATGTGTTCAGGTGGTATTTGTTGGGAAGCGTTAGGACCTTTTGGTTAATGAACACATTGTTTTGGGGAGGGCTTTATAAATAGCCCCCTTATTCAACAGTCATATTTTGCTTCTTCTGAAAATTTGTTAAGTGTCTGAGATTTTTCTCTTCAACTTCCAAATTTTTTTTTTAAGTGTTTCTCATTTCTCTTGAATTCTTCCTTTTCACCTTGTTGTCTTTCGTTTTCCTTCTGTACTCATGGCTTCATTCTTAATTTGTCATTGTTTGTCTGCTTTGATTTGAGATCTTCTGTTCAAGATAAGGCATTATTTTTAGTCTCTGAATTTGTTCTTCATTTTTTGAATTGACTATGGCTAGCAACAATCGTGGAGGGGAGGGGAAACTTTTGAGGCAATGGAAAATATGCAAAGGAAGCCTACTTCGTAACAGAGGGACCTAGTGGTTGGTGGTACCTTCAAATATACCACCTATGAAAAGGAGGTAAGGTTATTGTTGCGCTACCATGCTCTATTACAAAAGCTTAGTAATTTCGTATAATTTAAAGACAATCTACAAGGAAGAAAATGAAACAGGGTAAGCTTACTTAAATCTTAGTAAGTTCGTATAATTTAAAAATAACATACCTGTCATGTATAAGCCTATCAATTGAAATTGACACACAACTTAGTATTTCTGGTTATATTTCATATTTTCTACCATGCCAAATGGTTAGCTATGAACATTTAATATCATCAAAACATATAGATAACATATCACATTAGCCAATTCACATTCAATCAGTGAATAACATTCCATGCCATAATAATCCATTTCCTTTCAATTCATTAACTTATTTTTCTCAGAGAAATTTAGTAAATTAACTTTGGATACACTGGGAAACTATGCTCACACAAGCTGACAATCGAGACATTAACCATTACTCGATGCTGCTTACACAAGCTGTCGAGAATCTGCAACAAATGCTAGATTCTAGCCATTGATATGGTATCCACCACCGGTACATAGTACCTGATAAATATAACACCAAAATGGAGTGCCTGATAACTGTAACATCGGTAAAAAAGTACTCGATAACTGTAATTATTAACACATAGTGCATGATAAACCCTAATGACATGTCATTTGTATCCTAATCATTCACTAAGCTCACATGGGCCTTAACTTATTTCCCATATTCTTTCCATCTTTATAACATATCACCATATTCAACATGATCATTCGCATACCTTGTAACAATATATTTCATTTCAAATATGTATAATTGCTACACTTTACATTTTAGTCCTTCTATTCCACATTAATACTTTTTCAATAAACCATACCAACACTTATACATTTATCCCATATATAATTCAATTCAAACAGTTAATAAACAGAATAAACCTAATACGAACTTACCTAAACGAAATAACAATAAACACCACATCGAGGACAACTCAATAATTTTCCCCTTTCCGTGATTATCAACCAGTTGGTCCATTTCTTGATCATGCAAGGAAGAATAGCTTGGCCTAAAAATGGTGTTTCGGTGGGAGAAAGAATAAGAAAGAAGATGATGATGATTTTGGTTAGTTTTACTAATATTATTTGTTTTTACTTAAGCTTAATTATTATAATTTAACATTATTTTAATCCAACTCACCACTAAACGTCCACCATCCATAGTTATGGCATAATTTTCATTTAAAACCATCCAATCATGATTTTATAATCACTAAGCTCATATAAACTAATAGCGATTAACTTTTATCATTTTTACGATTTAGTCCTTTTTCTTTAATTAACTATCCAAACGTTAAGATTATCAAAACAAATTTTAATACGACTCTTATAACCTTGTAAATATTAAATGAATGATATTTACTGACTCAATGCTCAAAATTTTGGTCCTAAAACTACTATTTTCAACACCACTGAGAAACGAGGTGTTACAACTCTCCCTTAAAGAAATTTTCGTCCTCAAAAATCTTACTAGAGAAAAGGTTCGAGTATTATAATCTCATAGCTTCTTCCAGTTCCCAGGTGGCTTCTTCCATACCAAGACGTTGCTAGAGAACTTTTACTAAAGCTATCCGTTTACTTATCAACTCTTTAACTTCTCGAGCCAAAATCTTAACCGATTCTTAAATATACATCATATAATACTGTAATTCTATTTCTATCGGAGAGTTCACATGGGAAGGATATGATCTGTACTATCACAACATCGATATGTGAAAGACATTATGAACCTTTTCAAGTTATAACGGCAAAGCTAAACTGTAGCACCCCTCACCCATATTCAACGTCGGAATAGGGTTATGGAGCATTACCAGACTTATAAAACCATTAAACAATAATTTCACAAACATTTTCAAATTTCATGCAATCATCATTCAAACTCAATCACATTGTCCCTAATACGAGCCTACGAGGCCCTAAACATGCTTTAGAAGTGGTTTGGGACTAAACCGATAGCTCAAGAAATTTTTGAAACACTTAGAAAATTTTTCAAATTTCAGGGGACACACGCCCGTGTGGTCTGGCCGTGTGAGACACACGGCCAAAGACACGCCCGTGTCACAAGCCGTGTGGATATTCGAAATGGGATCACATAGCCGTGTCCCAGCCCGTGTCTGACCCCAGTAACTCTCTGACTTGGGTCACATGACCAACACACACGCCCGTGTGGCCTAAAAATGGCCACACACGCCCGTGTACCAGGACATGTACTAAGCCGTGCCAAACCTGTAGGGATACTGACTTATGCACACGACCAAGTCACACGCCCATGTGCTGAACCGTGTGGAGCATATTGACTTGATTTTCAATTCAACACCAGGGGACACACAGCCCTGCAACCTGACCGTGTGTCACACATGGCTGAGACACACGCCCGTGTGGACAAAAATAGGCTATTTACCAAGCCAATTTGCCACCCAAACTTGGACACCCCTAACCCAACCCATTTAGCTCCAAAACATAGCATATATAGGCATTCTTCTAACTCAACCAAAAATAAATCATACCATTTCAATACCACCAACAACAAGTCTCACATGTACCACAATATGCTACTCCATTTTATACCAAATGCACATTCCCAATTCAACTAAATGGACACTTTCAAACATGAATCAATTTACCTAAACCCACAAGCATACTAATTCTCAATTCATCAACCATTTGACATCCACAATACCTATTATCAACAAGCATCACATATTCATCATTTAACACATAACCAAAGCCATATGCACCTATGTATACACAACCAAACCAACCAAATTAGGCCAAATATCATGGCTATATACAAAACCAAAATTTAGACATTTACAAGCCAACTCAAATGGCTAAATTCATTATCAACACATATACCAAAATGACCAAACTCTTATACATGCCATATATTTAAAACACATAAGTTCAAAAGTACCCAAGAGATAGTAGGATAGTGTGACGAAATATCCGACGATCTCCGAATCTGAGCTAGCTTTGATTTCACTATACAACATGAAAAAATAAAAAATGTAAGCTATAAAGCTTAGTAAGCTCGTATGAAAATAATAAGCAAAACTTACCATTTAGTTACTCTTCAAAATATGCATATAACATACTAAAAATATATATATAACCACAATGATGACATATAATCAATCATCATTTAACCATAAACTCAATTCTTTCATATGTTCAATGCATATTCAGTTTCCGTACATACCTTTATTGATACGTATCTAATTCTCACCATTTCAAATCCTTGATATACTCGTTGAACCATTTGGAATAATACAGGATACTCAGGAATCTCGCACCTTAAGTGCCAATATATATATAACCGAAGCTATCTCAATAAAATCTTGCACCGAAGTGCCAATACATAGCCGAAGCTATCTCAATATCATATATCAATAATGCTCACTCTCGAGCTATCAACGGGTCTGCTCACACAAGTTGACGGTCATGACATAGCTACACGGTGCTGCTCACACAAGCTGACGAGAATCCGCAACACATGCTGGATAACTCAGCCACCGGTAGGATGTACGGACCAGCA
Organism: Gossypium sturtianum; assembly: GCA_025698515.1. Classification (NCBI taxonomy): domain Eukaryota; kingdom Viridiplantae; phylum Streptophyta; class Magnoliopsida; order Malvales; family Malvaceae; genus Gossypium; species Gossypium sturtianum. Next base: position 19,974,302 of record CM046944.1, read on the forward strand.
CCCAAAACAATAATAACCCCTAATGACATGTCATTCGTATCCTAATCTATTCCTAAGGTTCAACCGAGATTTCACACTTGCCGAATTATCGTCGAACATGTTCGTAGAGTCGTATTTACAGTTTATGCAATATCAAAGCATATAAAATACAATTATAAAAAAGCTTATTACATACGAACTTACCTCGAATGTAAAAACAGTGAATTAAGTCGATTAATTCGAAACCTTGTTCTTTCCCCGATCTAAATTCGTATTTTGCCTTTCTTGATCTAATTGAAATCAAAATTAACTTATTTAATTATCACTCTATTCAATTTAATCCAAAATACACTTTAAAGCCACTTTACACTTTTTCCCCTAATATTTCTCATTTTTATAATTTAGTCCTTATTTCAGAAAATCACAATTTCATGCAATTCAACCAAAACCCATGCTAGCTGAATTTCAATTAGGTCCCTAGAAGTCCATATTTTTCATTTATTTCACAATTTAACCACACAATTTACACATTTCACAATTTAATCCTTAATTGGACATTTTACTAAAAATCACTTAACAAATGTTGTTTATCTAACAACAAGCATGCATTTTCTATCATCAAACATCAAAACACACCAACGTTCATCAATGGAAAAACCCTAAACCTTTAACAATTTTGAAAATTAGTCCCTGGGCTAGCTAGACTAAGCTGCAACGATTTCAAAAACATAGAAATCATTAAAAACGGGACAAAATAACACTTACATGCAAAGAAGTAGCTTGACCGAACTTGTAACACCCCAAACCCGGTCAATACGCCATGACCGAATCTGGCATGCCACGAAGGAAAACGTTTTGAAGAAAAACAAGTTAACAATTAAATTTTAGTGAAAAACTTTTTATTATTCTAAATTCGTAGAAAATTAAGTTGAAAACTGATATTTTACTTTGCAATTCCGTAAATAGATTTTTAAAACTTAGTCGTAGCTTAGATTCGTAAACCATTTATAAATTAAAGAGAAAACTAAAGCAATTAGGTTGAAAATCGTATCTAATAGAAATTTGGAAACTTAAGTTTTGTAAAATAGTTTGAGTTATCGAAAATACTTAAGTTGTTAAAAATGATCAATTTATTTAGGTTACCCGATGGTAACGTTTAAAAACCATCGCGCTTTGTATTTTAGAAAACTTTGTTCACATATCATTAAATCAATCATGTAATTTGCAAGTTATTCCTAAAACAAATCCAAAGCATATAAATAATCCAAAAACATAATTTAAGAGGCCTTATTACAAACCCATAAAAATGAAAACCAAATTAAAATCAAGTACCCAAATGGAAGTTCATGTAAAACCAAATTTCATTGCATGGCCTCCTCGAGTTCATCCGGCTCTCATCCGTGAATTTACGAATTACCTAAAAAGTAAGGGAGAAGGTGAGTCACCAAGACTCAGTGCATATTCCCTCTAGGGTAAATACCACATACTTACACAAATTATAACCAAGCAATATATATATTATGCACCCAATCCTAGCCATCCGTAACTCCTTTTTCTACCCCGTGTGGTACCAAACCACTGGTGGTGCCAAACCACTGGTGACCAAAGTCACGATATTCATTATTGTGATACCAAATCACTGGTGACCCAAAGTCACAAATAATCAAGTTGTGGGGCCAACCCACTTGTGATACCAAATCACTGGTGACAATCCCATATCTCAAAAGTGGGGCCAACCCACGGTGGTGTTAATCCACGGGGACGAGTCGCTATGAGGTGCCAAACCTCTCGGTGTCCCAAAGACACAAATGTGATACCAAATCCTTTGGAGGTGCCAAACCTCGGTGTCCAGAAGACACGAATATCAATCTTCCCCCTCCTCTCATCCGCCCATACCAATGCAATAGATAAACAAATCATGTCAATATACTTTGATATGAACATATAACCAATACATATCGTAGATCGTGATATTAAACAACATATAGCAACATCATATCGAAACGGACTTACCCGTATCCTTGCTCATACCCATCAAGGTATCATATTAATATCTCATAGTTTCGGCTTTAACAACTTGAATAGTTATTTAACACACATATATATATAAACCAAGTTATAAAGTGTGTAAGATACACACCTTTCACTAACGCAGATACTAACTCCCGTAGACCCGATCTACCTTACTAGATCACCTTGTCCTACATTCGGCCAAACCACAAGATTATAAGCAAAACCATTCGGCCAACATCACATCTTAATCCCAATAGCCTTTGGCTTTTCAACCATTAAAAGAATGATGAATCGACAAGAATCCTTACCACTTGACTTACCAACTTTGATTGCTAGAGAAGTAAGGCTTAGATCAAATGCTTCCAAAGTCCCAAAGAGCCTATAAGAATAATCGGTTCCTAATAATAGTTAGAACCTTGCAACAATTGTCCAGAAATTCGGCCTTTGCCCTCTTGATAAGTTACAAAGAAAAGAGGAAAGAAACAAAGGAAATACGGCCATGAATACTTACCCCCTTTCCAAAACCGATTGAAGAAAACCAAATGAAGACCTACCCTTGTTGATATTCGGTCAAGACAAATAAAAAAGGAAATGGGAAGTTTCGGCAATATGGTTAAATGGTGAAGGGATTTTCGGCTATGTTTTGAAAAGAAGAAAGCAATTGATTAGAGACTAAAAAGAAATGAAGTACGTGAGTAGAAAAGAGAATAAAAATAAGAGAGGAGGATTAGACTTAAGCAACAATGGAAGAAAAGAAAAGAGAGTTTGGGGAAGAAAGAGGTTCGGCCAAAAGAAAGTAAAACCAATTTGTAAGTGTTAACATATATGTGAAGAAAAGAATAGGAAGATGAGAACAAAAAGAGGTTCTTTTCGGTTACAAAGAATTTAAAAGATGAGAGGGAGGTTCCAAATGAGTTTCGGCCAAATGCCTAAGAGGAAAAATCAACAACACCTAATGGCATTCGGCTATGGTTCACTTTGGTGCACAAGAGAGAAGAATTGGTAAGGTTCTAAATAGATTTTTGATATGACTCAAAACAAGAAATGTAAGCATTCCTAACTAACCGAAAATGACCACCATCCAAAAGAAATTTTGGCACCAACTAGCTACCAACAAGACCAAGATTCGGTCACTCCCCATAGCCATACATGCCGTCCACATTCATGGATTAATGGCCTAAGAAAAGTTTCCAAAACATTTTCCATCATCCAAGCCTTGAAATCCTCTACATTCCCAAAGTTGAAGAAATTTTATCCCCAAAATCTAGCAATTCTATCCCTTATTTCATGCTTACCATAACCTTAAGTCTTCTTGCCATAAAAAGAAAATTGTCCATCTTATCCATATGAATAGTTGACCGACACTTAATGCTAGGATGCATAAAAAATAAAGTCCTCCTAATGTAATCTATGCTACTCGAACCACTTCCCTCAAGCAACCTTTTATGCGCCATAACCATTTTGCCACTAACTCCTCATGTGATAAATTTAACACTTAAATTAACTTAAGTGTCAAGCTCACTTAATCCACTTCACTAAATTTTCCACACTAAAAATTATTCTAGCTTAGCTAATATTTCCAAGTCTTCACACAAATATACTAAGCACACAATAACAATCATATCCAAGCTAATACAGATAACAAGATGATACTCTAATATTTTTAGGATGTTACAGAACTTATTTTCCCCTTTAATGGTGTATTTCAGCCATGGTTGAAGGAAACAAGAAAGATGACAACCTTTTCATCTTTTAATTCTTTTACAATTTCAATTATTTATCAAATTACTTTATTAACCTTTTTAATTAACCTTTTAAATTCAATTAACCATGCACATAATTGTCCACCCACTTTAATAATGGTCTAATTACAACATAAAGACCTCCACTATTTAATTTCATAGCCATTTAATACTTTCAGCTAATAGAACATAAGTTTTACACTTTACGCGATTTAGTCCTTTTTATCAAATTAACCATTCAAACGATAAAATTTCTTAATGAAATTTTCACACAATTATATTACCATGCCGTAGACATTAAAATAATAATAAAATAATTATTTTGACCTCAGATTTGTGGTCCCAAAACTACTATTCTGATTTGACTAAAAGTGGGCTGTTACAACTCTCCCCCTAAGGAATTTTCGTCCCTGAAAATCTTACCAGAAAAGAGATTAGGGTACTATTTTCTCATAGATTCTTTGGGCTCCCACGTGGCTTCTTCGACCTCGTGATGTTGCCATAACACTTTTACTAAAGCTATGCTTTTATTTCTCAACTCTTTAACTTCTCGAGCTAAAATTCTGATCCGTTCTTCATTATATGTCATATTAGGTTGGATTTCAATCTCTGTCGTAGAAATTACATGTGATGGATCTGATCGATATAGTCGTAATATCAATATGTGGAACACATTGTGAATCTTCTCTAACTCTGATGGTAAAGCTAACCGATATGCCACTGGCCCTATTCTTTCGATGATTTCATACGTCCCGATAAAGCGCGGACTCAATTTACCTTTGCGACCAAATCGAAGGATCTTTTTCCACAGAGATACTTTCAAGAATAATTTATCACCGATCTGAAATTCAATATCTTTACGTTTCAAATCTGCATACGATTTTCTGTTGATCTTAAGCTGCTTTCAGACTTTCGCGAATTACTTTCACTTTATCTTCAGTTTCTCTGATCAAATCAACACCGTGAATCTTTTTATCACTAAGTTCGGTCCAATACAATAGAGTTCGGCATTTACGACCATACAAAGCTTCATACGGTGCCATTTTAATGCTTGATTGAAAACTGTTGTTATACGCAAATTCAACCTACGACAAATATTTCTCCCAATTGCCTTCAAACTCTAAAACACAACAACGAAACATATCTTCGAGAATTTGTATTACTCTCTCAGACTGACCATCAGTTTGCGAATGAAATGCGGTACTAAAGTTCAACCTCGTGCCTAGATCTTCTTGCAATTTCTTCCAAAATTGTGACGTAAACCTCGGATCTCTATATGAAATAATCGAAACTGGCACCTTGAGCAATCTAACGATCTCAAAAATGTACAATTCAGCCAATTTATCAAGCAAATATTCAGTACGTACTGGAATGAAATGTGCAGATTTCGTTAGTCTATCAACGATAACCCAAACAGCATCTTTCTTCTTCGGAGACAGGGGTAATCCCGATACGAAATCCATCGTAACTCTATCCCATTTCCACTCTGGTATCATCACAGGCTGTAGTAATCCTGAAGGCACCTGATGTTCAGCTTTAACTTGCTGACAAACCAAACATCTCGACACGAACTCAGAAATGTCTCGTTTCAAGCCCGACCACCAATACAACTATTTCAGATCGTTATACATTTTTCTACTCCCCGGATGTACGGATAAACAACTACTATGTGCTTCGTGTAGAATTTCTGAATGAGCTCAGAATTCTTTCGTACACAGATTCTACCTCGGAACATTAAACAATCATCGGATCTGATCTGATAGCCTGAATCACTAGTCGATTCACATTGCACTCTTTTAGTTTGCAACTCGTTATCACAATTTTGAGCTTTACTAACTTGTTGAAGAAATATCGGTTTAGCTTTTAATTCAGCCAAAATTGAACCATCATCAGACAAGGTTAACTGCGTATTCATCGCTCGCAAAGCAAATAAAGATTTTCTACTTAGAGCATCCGCGACTATGTTCGCTATCCCCGGATGATAACCAATCACCAACTCATAGTCTTTCAGCAACTCGAGCCATCTTCGTTGACGCAAATTCAAATATTTTTGAGTCATTATATACTTTAGACTTTTGTGATTGGTAAAGATTTGACACTTTTTACCATATAAATGATGTCGCCAAATTTTCAATGCAAAAACAATAGCGTCCAATTCTAAATCGTGCGTCAGATAATTCTTTTCATGCGGTTTCAATTGTCTGGAGGCATAAGCTATCACTTTAACCTCTTGCATCAAAACACAACCCAAACCGTTCAATGACGCGTCGCTGAAAATCACAAACTCTTTACCCGACTCAGGTTGAACCAACACTGGTGCTTCAGTTAACAATGCTTTCAATTGTTCGAAACTTTGTTGACATTTATCAGACCACTTGAATTTCACATCTTTCTGTAGCAATCTAGTCATCGGAGTAGCAATCATCGAGAATCCTTTAACAAAACGTCGATAACAACCAGCTAACCCCAGAAAGCTTCTGACTTCGGATACATTTCTTGCTGGTTTCCAGTCAACTACGGCAAAAATCTTGCTCGGATCAACTCGTATGCCCTCCGCTGAAATAATATGTCCCAAAAATCCAACTTCTCGTAACCAGAACTCACGTTTCCTAAATTTAGCGAACAATTTCTTATCTTTCAATGTTTGTAGCACAATTCTCATATGCTCGGCATGGTCAGACTCATCTCGTGAATAGATCAGAATGTCGTCAATGAATACAACCACAAATCTGTTTAAATACGATCTAAAGGCTCAATTCATCAAATCCATAAAAATGGCAGGAGCATTAGTTAATCCGAAAGGCATAACAAGAAATTCATAGTGCCTGTACCTTATTCTAAATGCAGTTTTTGACACATCTGAATCCTTAACTCGCAACTAATAGTAGCCAGATCTCAAATCAATCTTTGAGAACACTGTTGCCCTTTTCAACTGATCAAACAAATCATCGATTCTCGGCAAAGGATACTTGTTCTTTATCGTAACCTTGTTGAGCTGATGATAATCAATACAAAGTCTCATCGATCCGTATTTCTTCTTTACGAATAACACTGGCGCACCCCAGGTGTAACACCCCAAACCCGGCCTAGAAGTAAGGCCCGAATCTAGAATGTCACATTAAAGGCGTACTTCAACACAATTTACTAGTTAACCATTTAAGGCCCAAAAGCCCAAAACAAAAGATTATTTCGAAAACCATATTAACACTTTAATAATTTTATGAAATTTCTTAAGTGGGTAGTTGAAACAATAATAATAATAAACCCAAAATTCAAAGTCAAATAGGAGTTACATGGCCTTATTACAATCCAATGAAAAAAACACAGTATTTAAAACAGAATCATTTGAATAAATTAAAACATTTGAACAGCTTGTAGTGTGGCCATCTCCGAGTCCTCTCCCACGTCGAGCCATCTATTCGGGAATACCTGAAACATTAAATTAAAGTGTGTGAGTTTCGAAACTCAGTGTGTACAACCCTTGGCAATCAATTCACATACCAATATTCACATTGGGCCTAAGCCCTAACAAAATCGGTGGTCTTGGGCCTTAGCCCACAATGACCTCATATCATATCATATCGCATCATATACAAACAAGATAATGCAAAACCCACCCCAAAAATCCATCCACTACACACACCATTTCCTTCCAACCTTATGGCCCTGTGGAAATTCTAGCTCGACCCACCCTCCGCTACACACCATGGGTAGCCCGATTGCAGTACTACCGAACGTTGCAGCAAAGCTGCTAATCATATATTAGGCTTAAAGCATCCGGTGGATCCAAACCGTACGGCCATGCGATCCTGGATCCATACCATACGGCCATGCGATCCTGGATCCATACCATACGGCTATGCGATCCTCAAATATTGACACAGAGTCATCAATATATATATGTTAGGCACATAGCCATGGTAAATATGATTGGCACAAAGCCATAATAACAGCACAAAGCCTTCGGTATTGGCACAAAGCCCATAATTACGGAACAAAGCCCATATTAATGGCACACAGCCCTCGGTAACATTATCGGTGCAGCATGGCTGCTCGGTGGCTAAAAAGCCTGTGGTGGATCCATGGTCGTCAAGCGACTATGCGATCCTCAATTCTTCCTCCGTACCATAATTCCCACCCATATGCATCCTAAGCAGAATATTATATGAATGCATCAAACACACAAGTAACATCCATAAACTCATATCCGTCACATAGGGGTATTTTCGTAACTCTGCCCTACAGGGGTATTTTGGTAATTTGGAAAAATAGGGGTATCTTGGTAATTTTGAAAATAGGGGTATTTTGGTACTTTTGCAAAATAGGGGTATTCTGGTAATTTACAAATCTAGGGGTATTTTAGTAATTCTACACATAAGGGTATTTTAGTAATTTTACAAATATATGGGTATTTTAGTAATTTTACAAATATAAGGGTATTTGGTCCTCTCGGGTTTTAGTTATAAACTTTGGCCCATAAACAAGTCCTCGCGGTTAAAGTGAACAAACACTATGCACGGTGTAGGATCTCGAGAAAAGAGGAGGTGGGTCACTCGGACCGCTTAAGTACCAAGCTCTCACTAGATCCAATCCTAGACATGCATATGTCGGTTACCACACTCTAACTAATCGACTTGTCCTGGACATGTTTGATTATTAGTGAAGTCTTATGAAATTACAAAGTTGTTCAAGCTAGGCCTAAAGTCCATTAACCCTAACATACTTGTCTACGCCCCCATAAGCCCAGCTCATGTCCTTACGGCCCGTTAGGCCCAAATCTCATTATATGGCCTATAGGTCCAAAACATATCCAGATCATGTATCAAGCATAGCTAACTTAATTCGTATAATCAACCAAACCATTTTATCAAACTTAGCCGTGGCCCACAGGCCCATTTAGCCACTTTCGGCTTTTCAGCTTTTCGGCATTGCCGATATCGTGTGTGTAGTGTTTGTACACACCTGGTAACCTCACGTGCTGCAAACCCCTTAGTCACGAACCTACAATTGACATTACTAGCGATTAACCAAAGCGTTAACACATACTAACCAAAAACCGAAACCTCACCGTACCCTTACCGTGTGCCTTACGTTCTAGTAGCCCTTCCTTTGCTACTATTGGCGATTAACCTCTAGATCTGCACCCAAACACCTATATTGTCAAAACCAAGTGACCCATATTGATCATAAGTCACCCCTATGAGCCACAATAGATTCGGTCATTTACTAAACCCTAACTGAGTCAAGAATACTTACTGCCTTGATAGTAATCCATACCTGCCGCACTTGCGATTGCTGAACCTCACCCTTGTTAATACATGGTAACAGCAAAGAGGGGTTAGATAGCCCTTCGGCTTTCAACAAAACGTACTAAGGGGAGTTACCAGAATACTTACCAAATCCAACCTTAAATCCTGCGGCCTACCAAACGAGATTCGGCTTTTAACCTTGACTGAGAGTAGATACCAACTGATTTGTGATAGAGAAAAACAACAAAGATTCGGCACTAATGGGGGATTTTGGCAAGAGAAAATGATGGTAATTCGGCAATAGAAAAGTTTGGCTAAGAGAGAATTCGGCAAAAAGGAATGATGGTTTTTCGACAATGGAATAATTCGGCAACAGGAGAATAGAATGAAGGGGAGAAAAGAAAAGATCAAATGTGCTTGTGTGAGGGTAATTACAGGATATTCGGTAAAGAAAAGAAAGACTAACTTATTTGCAAAACTCTCCAAATGTCGAAAGCCACAATGAAAATTCGTAATACCCCCTAAAAGACCCAAAACGGCACTCATTTACCCTCCTAAGCCAAATTTATACACTTCCCACTTCCCACAACGGCACCAACTCTTCACACTTCTCAGCTCCTAACTTTTCTCCCTGATAACTCCTCAATCTCATCCTAAATTTTCTCTAAGATAAGCTCCTTTATCCCTTCCTTAATTTTCTCTCATGAACACTTCCTTCAGAGTCACATTCAATGCCACTACTAACCATCTAGAAGGCAAAAATTAAATCCCCAACAAAATACCATGCCACTACTCGAACCTTGGACTCCCTTGCATGCTAATGACGCCACCTCCCTACTCCCTAAGTGGCGCCACTTTGCCACTACACCACAAGCTCTTTTGTGTCATTTTTCTTCTTCATTTATTTAAAAGGCCTACTAACTGAAGTCACAATTCCCTTGGGCTAAAACTAAAATTTTTCCTATACCCTTACTCGATCCCAGAACATCTCTAACACCCCTAGACACTCCAAATTCATTACCCTCAAAGCCCACATGCCAATTGTCTTTTTCTTGCTTACTTAACTATTTTCTGAGATCTAAAGCCCAAAGCCCAATAGGCCCAATACTTCTAGGCCCAAATTTGGGGCGTTACAATTCTTCCTCCCTTAATGAAATTTTGTCCTCAAAATTTCCAGCTAACAGGGTGGTCGTGTATCAACTACCCCACCACGCTACCGCTTTGCACTCTGACCCTAATAATTTTAATACATACCCAAAACATCCACCTATCGCAAACATTCTCAAACATATGCTGAATAAGTACCAAATTCTGATTCAAATGTTTACAAAGCCCTAACACTTCTATGGCCTCGGCCGCGGCCTCTTCCTCCTCTTCTAGCGCTCATGGTTAATTCTCGTATTATCCGAATTAGTAATTTTATGAAATTAGTACATAGTTCCACTTGTTTAGGGCACATGTCTTATGTAAGTAACAACAATTTTCTTAAAGTTATTCCGGGGTCGAGAATCCACTACAGGCTTAAGTTCCCTACGGGCTTTAGTCTCTAAAAGCCTATTTTTAAGTAGCCCATTATCTACACAGTTCAGTAATTTAAGCAAATGTAGTACAGAGAACTTACTTGGCTCGACGTCAAGGACTCGATGAACCACACTTCAAGAATCATGTGAAAACTTTTAAAAACCCAAAATCTAAGGCCCATTTCACAGCCCGAGCTTTGTAACTGGGCTCTGATACCACAAAATGTAACACCCCAAACCCGGCCTAGAAGTTAGGCCCGAATCTGGAATGTCACATTAAAGGCGCACTTCAAAACAATTTACTAGTTAACCATTTAAGGCCCAAAAGCCCAAAACAAAAGATTATTTCGAAAACCATATTAACACTTTAATAATTTTATGAAATTTCTTAAGTGGGTAGTTGAAACAATAATAATAATAAACCCAAAATTCAAAGTCAAATAGGAGTTACATGGCCTTATTACAATCCAATGAAAAAAACACAGTATTTAAAATAGAATCATTTGAATAAATTAAAACATTTGAACAGCTTGTAGTGTGGCCATCTCCGAGTCCTCTCCCACGTCGAGCCGTCTATTCGGGAATACTTGAAACATTAAATTAAAGGGTGTGAGTTTCGAAACTCAGTGTGTACAACCCTTGGCAATCAATTCACATACCAATATTCACATTGGGCCTAAGCCCTAACAAAATCAGTGGTCTTGGGCCTTAGCCCACAATGACCTCATATCATATCATATCGCATCATATACAAACAAGATAATGCAAAACCCACCCCAAAAATCCATCCACTACACACACCATTTCCCTTCCAACCTTATGGCTCCTGTGGGGAATTCTAGCTCGACCCACCCCTCCGCTACACACCATGGGTAGCCCGGTTGCGGTACTACCGAACGTTGCAGCAAAGCTGCTAATCATATATTGGGCTTAAAGCCTCCGGTGGATCCATACCATACGGCTATGCGATCCTGGATCCATACCATACGGCCATGCGATCCTCAAATATTGACACAGAGTCATCAATATATATGTTAGGCACATAGCCACGGTAAATATGATTGTCACAAAGCCATAATAACAGCACAAAGCCTTCGGTATTGGCACAAAGCCCATAATTACGGCACAAAGCCCATATTAATGGCACACAGCCCTCGGTAACATTATCGGTGCAGCATGGCTGCTCGGTGGCTAAAAAGCCTGTGGTGGATCCATAGTCGTCAAGCGACTATGCGATCCTCAATTCTTCCTTCGTACCATAATTCCCACCCATATGCATCCTAAGCAGAATATTATATGAATGCATCAAACACACAAGTAACATCCATAAACTCATATCCGTCACATAGGGGTATTTTGTAACTAACTCGCCTACTGAGGGTATTTTGGTAATTTGGCAAAATAGGGGTATCTTGGTAATTTTGAAAACAGGGGTATTTTGGTACTTTTGCAAAATAAGGGTATTCTGGTAATTTACAAATCTAGGGGTATTTTAGTAATTTTACACATACACATAAGGGTATTTTAGTAATAAGGGTATTTTAGTAATTTTACAAATATAAGGGTATTTTAGTAATTTTACAAATATAAGGGTATATTAGTAATTTTACAAATATAAGGGTATTTGGTCCCTCTCGGGTTTTAGTTATAAACTTTGGCCCATAAACAAGTCCTCGCGGTTAAAGTGAACAAACACTATGCACCAGGTAGGATCTCAGAAAAGAGGAGGTGGGTCACTCGGACCGCTTAAGTACCAAGCTCTCACTAGATCCAATCCTAGACATGCATATGTCGGTTACCACACTATAACTAATCGACTTGTCCAATAACATGTTTGATTATTAGCTTAAGTCTTATGAAATTACAAAGTTGTTCAAGCTAGGCCTAAAGTCCATTAACCCTAACATACTTGTCTACGCCCCCATAAGCCCATCTCATGTCCTTACGACCCGTTAGGCCCAAATCTCATTATATGGCCTATTAGGCCCAAAACATATCCATATCATGTATCAAGCATAGCTAACTTAATTCGTATAATCAACCAAACCATTTTATCAAACTTAGCCTCAGGTCCCACCGTGCCCATTTAGCCACTTTCGGCTTTTCGGCTTTTCGGCATTGCCGATATCGTGTGTGTAGTGTTTGTACACACCTGGTAACCTCGCGTGCTGTAAACCCCTTAGTCACAAACCTACAATTGACATTACTAGCGATTAACCAAAGCGTTAACACATACTAATCAAAAACTGAAACCTCACCGTACCCTTACCGTGTGCCTCACGTTCTAGTAGCCCTTCCTTTGCTACTATTGGCGATTAACCTCTAGATATGCACCCAAACACCTATATCATCAAAACCAAGTGACCCATATTGATCATAAGTCACCCCTATGAGACACAATAGATTCGGTTATTTACTAAACCCTAACTGAGTCGAGAATACTTACTGCTTTGATAGCAATCCTTACCTACCGCACTTGCGATTGCTGAACCTCACCCTTGTTAATACATGGTAATGGCAAAGAGGGGTTAGATAGCCCTTCGACTTTCAACAAAATGTACTAAGGGGAGTTAACATAATACTTACCAAATCCAACCTTAGATCCTGCAGCCTACCAAACGAGATTCAACTTTTAACCTTGACTGAGAGTAGATACCAACTGATTTGTGATAGAGAAAAACAACAAAGATTCGACACTAATGGGGGATTTTGGCAAGAGAAAATGATGGTAATTCAGCAATAGAAAAGTTTGGCTAAGAGAGAATTCGGCAAAAAGGAATGATGGTTTTTCGGCAATGGAATAATTCGGCAACAGAAGAATAGAATGAGGGGGAGAAAAGAAAAGATCAAATGTGCTTGTGTGAGGGTAATTATAGGATATTCGGTAAAGAAAAGAAAGACTAACTTATTTGCAAAACTCTCCAAATGCCGAAAGCCACAATGAAAATTCGTAATACCCCCTAAAAGACCCAAAAACGGCACTCATTTACCCTCCTAAGCCAAATTTATACACTTCCCACTTCCCACAATGGCACCAACTCTTCACACTTCTCAGCTCCTAACTTTTCTCCCTGATAACTCCTCAATCCCATCCTAAATTTTCTCTAAGATAAGCTCCTTTATCCCTTCCTTAATTTTCTCTCATGAACACTTCCTTCAGAGTTCACATTCAATGCCACTACTAACCATCTAGAAGGCAAAAATTAAATCCCCAACAAAATACCATGCCACTACTCGAACCTTGGACTCCCTTGCATGCTAATGACGCCACCTCCCTGCTCCCTAAGTGGCCTCACTTTGTCACTACACCACAAGCTCTTTTGTGTCATTTTTCTTCTTCATTTATTTGAAAGGCCTACTAACTGAAGTCACAGTTCCCTTGGGCTAAAACTAAAATTTTTCCTATACCCTTACTCGATCCCAGAACATCTCTAACACCCCTAGACACTCCAAATTCATTACCCTTAAAGCCCACATGCCAATTGTCTTTTTCTTGCTTACTTAACTATTTTATGAGATCTAAAGCCCAAAGCCCAATAGGCCCAATACTTCTAGGCCCAAATTCGGGGCCTTATACTAGGGCGAAAAACTAGGTCGTGCAAAACCTCTATCTGTTAACTCTTGCAACTGAGCTTTCAACTCTTTCAATTCGATTGGAGCCATTCTGTACTGAGCTATAGATATTGGTGATGTTCCTGGTACTAATTCAATGGCAAACTCAACCTCTCTGATCGGTGGTAGCCCCGTTAATTCTTCTAGAAACACATTCGGTTACTCACAGACAACTGGTACTGATTCAATTTTTGATTCAGACACTTTTGTATCCAAAACATAAACAAGATAAGCTTCGCAACCTTTTCTCACACATATCTGAGCTGGCATAGACGAAATCACAACAGGCAATTCACTTGACTCATCTGATTCAATTCGAATGATTTCACTATTCTGGCATTTCAATTCAATAGTCTTTCGTTTACAATTCCCAACAGCATCATGCAACGTCAACCAATCCATACCCAGAATTACATCGAACTCATCAAATGGTAAAAGCATTAGATTTGCCAAAAAATAGTAACCCCGAGTCATTAAAGGACGGTTCTTGTAAACTTTATCAAATAGGACATACTTGCCTAAGGGGTTCGACACTTTAATCACAAACTCTTATTAGACACCAAATTCATACAAATATATGAATGAATCGATCCAGGATCAATCAATGCAATTACATTAGTGTCATAAATAGAAAATGTACCGGTGATAACATCGGGTGACGACGCATCTTCGCGAACGCGAATAGCGTAAGCTCTAGCAGGTGCTCTGGCCTCGGATCTCATAGCGGAGTCCTTTTTTGTTCCTCTACTATGAATCATAATTCTAGCACTTCGAGTTGGTTTACCCTTGGCAACTGTATTACTCGGCCTTGAATTCTGAAGATTACCTTTCCCGGATAATTGAGGACAATCACAAATAAAGTGTTCTTGCGAACCACATCTAAAACAAGCTTTATAGTTATTATTCATCCAACAATCTCCAAAATGTCGTCGGCCACAATGTTGAAACTCAGGTTTGTTGTTTCTCACACTGCCAACACTCGATACTGATGTAGCTTGAGCTTTAGGATAAGAGTATTGCTTTCCATGATCTCTATTTGGATACCCGATTGAAGCACTCAAACGAGTATACAAATCTCTTGATTTCTTTGACGAAGACTGATATGGTTTATTCATCGATATTTTTCTTGAATCTCTAGCTATGAAATCTGCTTTTCTCTTTTTTTACCCAATTCCTCAGCTTTGCAAGGTCGGTCAACTAGCACTACGAATTCTTTCAATTCTAGAATCCTGACTAACAATCAGATATCTTCATTCAATCCATCTTCAAATCTTTTACACATAATTGCTTTGGTTGAAACACATTCTCGAGCATACTTACTAAGTCTAACAAACTCTCGCTAATATTCAGTCACAGACATACGGCCCTGTTTCAACTCCAAAAAATCTTTGCGCTTTTGATCGATAAACCGTTGATTGATGTATTTCTTTCTGAACTCAGCTTGAAAGAATTCCCAGGTAACTCTTTCTCTCAGTACCACGGATACCAAAGTATTCCACTATTGATATGCAGTGTCCCTCAATAGTGATACGGCACACTTTAAGCACTCAGTCTGAGTGCAAGAAAGTTCATCAAATACTCTAATAGTGTTTTTAAGCCAAAACTCGGCTCTCTCGGGATCGTCATCAACAGTAGCTCTGAACTCTTCGGCCCCATATTTCCAAATCTTATCAACTGGTGGCTTATTTAGTCGTAGAAGTTCCACACTTTGAGGAGCTACAGGAACTAATTGGGGATTAGGTGGGGGTGGAGGTTGTTGAGCAGCCAGATTTGTTCGAACAAATTCTGTGAACCACTCGTTCATCATTTGGAAGAAGGCCTCTTTAGCCTCTCCTCCCTGGCTACCCAATACGGGTCTCGATTCTTATTGCACTACCCCGTGAACAGAGGCTGGCGCATTACTTTTGACTTCATCAGCTACAGCTCGATTGGGATCTATTTACTATATGAAAACACGATTTAAAACTGTCAGGAGATATCATACTATCACAGGTTATATATGGAATGTATAGCTAGACTCTCACATACGCTACGTTAGTCCGAGAATTGACTAAACCGTAGCTCTGATACCAATAAATGTAGCACCTTTCACCCGTATTCAACGAAAAAATAGGGTTATAGAGCATTACTGTAACAACCCGATTTTGACCCTAAATAAAATAGTGGTTTTGGGACCACAAATCTGAGTTCGAAAAATATTTTAAAATTATTTTTCGTGTTTATTATGTGTGAATTTTTTGGTGTTAAATTTTCATGACTTAATTTTGTCGTTTAGGTGCCCGATTAAATAAAAGGACTCAATCGCGTAAAATGTAAAAGTTACAAATTAAAGTGTAAAGTGCTAATTTGATAGTGGCTTTTTAATATGGGGTCCTTAAAGGGAAATTAGCCCACTTTAAAGATAGTGGATGGTACATGGTCTTAAATGACCTTGGAAATTATGTTATATAATATTATTATTAAAGGTTAATAAACTAATATAAGTTAAATAAAACATAATTAAAACAAGTTGTCATCTTTATTTTTGCTTGGCCGAAAGTTGAAGAAAGAAAATAAAGAAAAACTTAGCATATTCGGCACTTTGGAGCTTGAATTTAGGTATGTGTTTTGTTCGGTTTTTGATAATTTTTATGCTTTTGAGATCGTTACTTTGTGTACTTCAAAACCCATGTCTCAATTTGTGATTTTGATGATGATTTTGTGTTTTTCCATTGATGATATCTTGTGGTTTTTGATGTTTGATGATGAAATATGAAATATATGTGTTAGATTTACAAGTTTTGTCTTTGAATTTTTGATGAATTTGAGTAATTTGGACTAAATTGCAAAAATAATTTTTTGAGGGACTAAAATGTGAAATAAACGAAATGTGTGGGCTTTTATGGACACTAGGAAAATTCGACCCTTGTATAGTGTGGTCAAATTTTGTGTATTGTGCAAAAAGGACTAAATTGTAAAAAGTGTGAAATGTTAGGGACAAAATTGTAATTTGCCCATTTATGTGTTTTTAGGATAAATTGAATAGAATGGTTTCTAAAAAGCTTAATTTGAATATGTTTAGATCAAGAATTAAAGAAATCGGATTTGGATCGGGGAAAGACAAAAGTGGTCGAATAGCCGATTTAACAGTCGTCGACGTCTGAGGTAAGTCCGTAAGCATTTAAAAGTTGATATAACTATGAATATATATTTGTTATGTATTAAATTGAATTATTTGAATTTATATATGTTATGGCCGAATGTAAACATTGTGATTTGGCTAATTTCTGAGCTTGATTCGATCGAGTTTCGACGTCTGAAAGCCCCGTACGAACCTTAGGAATAGATAGGATACATATGTCATGAAATAGGATATCCGATATGTGTTATCGTGTAAGACCGCATCTGGGACGTTGGCATCGATTTGTGTTTACGTGTAAGACCCTGTCTGGGACAGTGGCATCGATATGTGATTACATGTAAGACCACGTCTGGGACGTTGGCATTGTACGAGCTTCTGACTATCCGCGTATCCTTTTAAATTCCGAATGGTTCAACAGGCTTGTGTAAGTGAAGGCCAATGTGTAATTCGAACTAAAAGAACTCAGGTATGTATATAAACTGTACTGTGAAAAGCAAGGTAAGTTAAATGTGTAGTTCGTTGTACAAAATATAATGTTTGAGCATGTGAACTATATATATGTTTCTAATTTGATGTATTCATCCAAATTTGGTTAAATGTGTTTTGATATTGAAATTTAGTAAGTATTTGTGTATGTGGAACATTTAAAGTGCTTGTTATAATTTTGTATATTTGATTTTGCTAAGTTGGTTGCTATTAACTTGCTTATGACTTACTAAGCTTAAATAGCTTACTCTGTGTTTTCTGTTTATCTCTGTTTTATAGATTTTGGATACGTTACGAGCTCAGGGATTGTCAGCAAGACTATCACACTATTGACAGTCTCCTTTGGTATTTTTACTAAGTTTATTTTGAGTATATGGCATGTATAGCATAGTAAAAAGTTGAATACGAGTTAAGTACTTTTGAATGTAATTAATAGCCATGCAAAGATGGCTTATCTTCTTTTGATTGATTTAGTTTATATGTTTATGGTTGGAGATGGTCTTTGAAAATAGGTTTATACTTATGCTTATTTGATTATGGTATATGTTCAAATAGGTAAGTATATGCTATGTTTTAAAACTAGAAATATTGAACTTGGATATGTGATTATTACTGGTACATTGGTTATGTTTGGTATGATGAATTGAATTAGTAAAAAAAAAATGGACTTGAACCGAAGGTAAACATGGATATTTTGGCTATGGGTAAGTGATGATATTAGGGACATGTTGAATTCGATTAAGTGTTATGTAATTGTATATTTGTTATGCATTATATAAAGTTTGATTTACTTACTAAATGAACTATGGTTGAATGTATCTTTGTGTGTACATATATATCAATTGAATGATGTTAAATGAAATGTATATGTAATTAGTATTAGTAAGTATGTAAATTAATAAGTTGGGATTTGGTATTGATGATATATATATATGTTCAAATACAACAAATAGGTATGTGGTCATATTAGTCATCAAGTCTTGATAATTAGAATTTAAATGATAAGGTTAAAATACATATGTATTCGGCAATGTTGTGATAATATAATGGATGAATGCATGTGATACAAATGAATTTAGTTTTATAATTTGTTTATGAAATTAGTGAATATTATATGTAATTATGGTTGTGAAATAATGGATATGTTCATGATCAGTTTGGGATTTATAATGTGACAGAAATTCGAATAGAAAATTCATGTAGGCATGTGTATGTGCAATCGGCTTAGGAATGTGATTAAGAAATTATGTATGTGTTTGCATGGATATTCGGCTATACTTGTTTTAAACATTTAATTGTTGATAATGGTTCGTTCTTTATGGGATAGTTGTTAGATGACAAAAAAAATGATTATTATGTTATACAATATTATGTGTGTATTAGTTCTGAAAAGGTAATGTAATTAGGTATATCATCTGCCTTCTTAAATGATTGGTATGTATAATAGATTATTTAAGTTGTTAAACATGATATTTGAATGTCACAAGGAATGAGTGACTAAACATGTGATTCATTTGGTTAATGATATGTAATAGATTGATTATGCATAAGTTGAGTTTGATATTCGTTTAATAAATGAAATAGAAATATTGAATGTTAAGTATGTGTATATGAATTGTTAATTTTCTTTTCTTTTTTTAAAAAAAATTATATGCCTGTTTTGAGTTGTGTTTTATTCAGTAATGTCTCGTAACCCTAGTCCGACGACAGATACGGGTTAGGGGTGTTACATTTGATTGGTATCAGAGCTACGATTTAGTCGATTCTAGGACTAACGTAGCGCGCTAGAGTCTAGCTATACATGCCATATGTTATACTGCGATAGTGTGATGACTTCTGACATTTAAAAATGTGTTTTCATATAGTAATGGATCCCGTCGAGTCAGTAGTCGATGATGTCGAGAGTGTAGCGCTGCTCCCGTGTAAGGACAAAGACCGATAGATTCTCGACCTACTTCGAGTAATCCAGAGGGGGAGGCTAGACAAGCCTTCTACCAAATGATGAATGATTGGTTTACACAGTATATCCGGACTAATCCGGCTGCACAACAACCTCCACCCCCAATTAATCCATTTGCAGTGCCTATTATACCTTCGGTGAGTGATCCGATGAGATTGTCAAAGCCACCTGTTGATAAAATAAGAAAACATGGAGCCGAGGAATTCGTGAGCCACCGATGATGATGATCTTTGAACGAGTGAGTTACGCTTGATAATACCATCCAAGTATTTGATGAATTATCCGCACTCGATGAGTGTTTGAAATGTGCTATATCTCGCACGGGACATCGCATATCACCGTGGAATACACTAGTATCGGTGGTTCCAAAAGAGCGAGTGACCTGGGAATTCTTTCAGACAGAGTTTCGTAAGAAATATATTAGCCAGAGGTTTATTGATAAAAAAACGTAAAGAATTTTTTGAGTTGAAACAGGGGCGGATGATAGTGACAGAATACGAGCAAAAAATTTGTTAGACTCAGCAGATATGCCAGAGAGTGTGTTTCATCTGAAGCTATTATGTGTAAGAGATTTGAAGATGGGCTGAACGAAGACATTAAACTGTTAGTTGGCATACTTGAGATAAAAGAGTTCGTGGTACTTGTTGAGCGAGCTTGTAAAGCTGAAGAGCTTGGGAAAGAGAAAAGAAAAGCTAATTCTGAAGCTAGAGATTCACGCAAAAGACCATTCAGTAAGCCATTTCAGTCGACCTCAAAGAAATTCCAAGATGATACTAGCCGTTCGAAGAATACTGCGGGTCATTTCAGATGAGATCGAGATAGACCATCTATGAGCTCGAGAGCTACCTCTGTAGCTAGTGTGGGTAATGTCAGATCAAATCAACCCGAGTGTGAACATTGTGGTAAATGACATCCCGGCAGTTGCAGATTGCATGATAGAGCCTGTTTTAAATGTGGATCCAGGGATCATTTTATTCGGGAGTGTCCAGAGATAGTTGATCAAAATCCAGCTCAGAATACTAGATCAGGTAATACTGTAGCTCGAGGTAGACCACCCAGAAATACGGGTAATGTGAGTGGCAGCCAGAGAGGGACTAACGATTCAGCTGTTAGATCTGAGGCTCGCGCACCAGCCAGAGCTTATGCCATACGTGCACGCGAGGAGGCTTCATCCCCAGATGTTATTACTGGTACTTTTACTCTTTATGATACTACCTTTATTGCTTTGATTGATCCTGGTTCAACTCATTCCTATGTGTGTGAGACTTTGGTGTTCAGTAAGACTTTACCTGTTGAGTCTACTGAGTTTGTAATTAAAGTATCGAACCCCTTAGGCCGGTGTGTCTTGGTTGATAAAATATGCAAGAATTGCCCGTTGATGATTCGAGATTCATGCTTTCCAGCTGATTTGATGTTGTTGCCATTTGATGAGTTTGATATAATTCTGGGTATGGACTGGTTAACTCTGCATGAAGTTATCATGAATTGTAAGCGGAAGACAATTGATTTGCGATGACAGAATGATGAGATTATTCGGATTGAATCTAATGATCTGAATGGTTTACCAGCAGTGATATCCTCTATGACAGCTCAGAAATATATGAGAAAGGGTTGTGAAGCTTATTTTGCTTATGTGCTTGATTCTAAAGTGAGAGAAAAGAAGATTGAATCAGTACCTGTTGCATGTGAGTATCCAGATGTGTTCCCTGAAGAATTACCGAGTTTGCCACCTATTCGAGAAGTTGAGTTTAGAATTGAATTAGTGCCGGGGACGACTCCGATTTCTATAGCTCTATACAGGATGGCACCTACAGAATTAAAAGAATTAAAAGCACAGTTGCAAGAGTTGACAGATAGGGGATTTGCACGATCGAGTTTCTCTCCTTGGGGCGCACCAGTTTTGTTTGTGAAAAAGAAAGACGGAACCATGAGAATGTGTATTGACTACATGCAGCTTAATAAAGTGTCCATAAAGAACAAGTATCCATTACCAAGAATTGACGACCTGTTTGATCAGCTGAAAGGGGCTACAGTGTTTTCAAAGATAGATTTGAGATCGGGATACTATCAGTTGCGAGTTAAAGACTCTGATGTGCCAAAGACTGCTTTTCGGACGAGGTACGGACACTACGAGTTTCTGGTTATGCCTTTCGGACTTACTAATGCACCTTCTATTTTCATGGATCTGATGAATCGAATTTTCAGACAGTATTTCGATCAGTTTGTGGTAGTGTTTATAGATGATATTCTTGTAACACCCCAAACCCGGCCTAAACGTTACGACCAGATCTGGTATGTCACAAGGAAAGGAAATTTTGAAAATTCTAACTAAATATCGTGATTTGGAGAAACTTCGCATTAAGTTATTTCATTTTAGAGAAAATTTAAAATATTTGTTTTAAAATGAACTGAATATTGAAATCAGGTTTATTTGTCATAAGTTATTCACATGTCAGCTTTTGGTAACACCATTTTAAAAGAAAATACTGGTTTATGTTTGTATTTTAGAAAAAAAAACCTCATATTAAATATGTCGCTTTATGCATAATCATAGTGCAATCATAAATCCCAAGTTTAAAGTTATAGTGGCCTTATTACATAATAGAATCCCTGAATTTAAAAAGTAATATTAAATAAGAACCGAAAGTTTACGAGAAAAACTGTAACACCCCAAACTCGGCCTATGCGTTATGATCGGATCCGACATGTCACATAAGGGAAAACGTATAAAAACCTTGTGATTCGTACTAAAATAGGTATTATTTGTTTATGGTTAAGAAAACAAGTTTGGATATAAATTCTTGATAAAATGCAACTATTTATGAGAGGTTGATTGGTGAATCAGAAA
Source organism: Gossypium sturtianum (assembly GCA_025698515.1). Classification (NCBI taxonomy): domain Eukaryota; kingdom Viridiplantae; phylum Streptophyta; class Magnoliopsida; order Malvales; family Malvaceae; genus Gossypium; species Gossypium sturtianum. Next base: position 19,996,832 of record CM046944.1, read on the forward strand.
TCGAGGTAGTGAACTTTAAAACCGTGACTTTTGAAAATGTCATTGGTAATTTGAAAGAGAATTCGAGTTAAAATATTTGTACATATTTATAAAAGAAAAACCTTTTGTTAATCAATTTTGGAAACCGTTATTTATGATTTTCTTAGAAAATTCCCAATTAAAACAAATCAAGCAAGATAATACGTACGTCAAACATAAAGCAAAAATAAAATATTCCAGAGCCCTTATTACAACTTAAAAACCCAAAATAGCAAAAATAATAAGGTAAACGTAAATAGAAATCTAAAGTTCAAAAAAACACCATTTCTGAAGTATGGCCTCCACCGAGTTATCCATGGCACAAGTCCACCTCACTGAGCATTACCTGCAATGGTTAAGGAAAATGGGTGAGTTACTAGAACTCAGTGCATAATCCCCTTACCGTCATCCACTGGACCTGAATCCATTTAGCAATAACTTGGGCTTAAGCTCATTTACATAACAATATAATAATGATATGAATGTAACCCAACCCATCCATCCATCACACCCCCAACCAGCCAATCACACCTGTGGGGATCAAGTCAACCCCCCCGCCACTCCCACCAATTCGCAGGCAAGTTGCCATTTATAATATATTTGTTTATTGTGGCCAAGCCACTGAAATCATAAGTGATATTTTGTGGCAATGCCACCAGGCTACACTGCTCTTTATACAATTTTCCCAACCCATGCGATATGTAACATGCAACATACATAATAAAACATAATAATCACATATATGTAAAACAATCATTAATCTAATAATTTATTACGGTGCATCGGCCCATTATAGCACTTTATAATTTGGCCCATCGGGGCATTTTCGTAAATTGGCCCATAGGGGCATTTTCGTAAATCGACACTTTAAAGGCATTTAAACAATTCGGCCCGTTAAGGTATTTTGATAAAAACGGCCCATTGAGGGTATTTTTGTAATTCGGCCCATAAGGGCATTTTCGTAATTCTACAAATTAACTCCGATTTTGTCAAATCTTAGTATTAACGATGTTTAAACAAATCACTTGACTTATACCATAATACCGTTATTAAGTTTTTAAACAACATCGATCGATTTTCTAACATGATGATAAATCACAGATTTACGGGATTTCGGTGTGAGATTACATACACGACATTGTAAGGACTAAACCTTCTTGATCGTCGGCACCTAAATCACCATTACACTCGATTAACCAATCAAACGAGATTTTATTAATCCAAAACTAAATCAGACGATCTAATGAATTGCTTACTCTTAGTATCGTGAACGACCACGATTTGTCTATTCTCACCGGATGATGGTCCACAACCCTGTGGAAAATCCCGAACCATCGATACCGCTCTACGCTTGAACTTAGGAGTAGGAATAGCAAATCCACTCCTTTTGTCTCCTACTAACGCTTTTCCATTCAAATCGGTTCCACTTGCCTCCATTGGAAAAAGAATCTTTATCAAAACGATATTGCGATGATATGAAATTATTGCCTAAGGAGAAGGTTCAGCTTACTACTATCTCCGAAGATCAATGAGTAGATAAGAACGAACGATCTAGTCCCTTACGATGATAAATCCGATTCCTACCGATTGGACTTATGACTTCGAATGAATTATCAAGGATGTAAGATTCGGCTTCCCAAAATTCGGTTAATGGAGAGAAAAGAACAAGGAAGGTTCGGCCTTCAATTATTTTTGACAAATGAAAAAGAGAGAAAATAAAAGAAATGGTGAGAAAAAGGGAAAAGAGATGGAAAAGAAGTGTTAGAGAGTTTGGCTAACACCAAAGAGAAGATGATCAAAATGAGGTGAGTGTTTCGGCACAAAGGCAAAATGAATAAAATGAATTGGACAAAATGGCTAGATAGTTTCGGCCAAAACAAGAGAAAATGAGGTGAACAAATGGCTTTAGAATTTCGGCTAGCAAAGAGAAAGAATTGGAAAAGAAACACCAAATATGCTAAAAAGAAACATGCCTCTCATGCACCAAAATTTGCCAAATGCCTAAAGGAAATTTGGCTCCCCTCTTTACCCTATCAAAATCGTGCATCCCAAGCACCAAAAAGGTCTTGGTTGACCACAAACTCTTTCCAAAACACTTTCCGCAAAATTGGCCAACATGTTCCCTCCCTTGCCTTTTTATTTGATTTCTTTCCTTCATTTTCCCTTGTTTTCCTCCTTACCATAATCCTTAGTCATCTTTCCATAAATAAAAAGTCTTCCTTACCTTAATTATCATCATGGCCAACACTTGGAAGAGAAGTACAAAAATTAAATCAAAAATTTTGCACTAGGTGGGATTTTAACCCCTTCCCTCCAAGCTCTCCACTAGACGCCACAACCTCCTTGCCATATGCTCACTTATGCTAGCAAAATACACACTTATTTCCTTAAGCATTGATGCCACTTACCTTCTCTCCTTAAAGTGCTCAAACACAAAAATTTTGCTAAGGCCCAACTTAACCCCAAGCCTTCTTAGGACCCCTAAACATACACAATTAATATTTTTAACTAGCCTATCGTATGGTATAATGCAACACATAAAATTTTGAATTTCAGGATGTTACAATTCTACCCCCTTAAAGAAAATTTCGGCCTCAAAATTTACCTGATTAAAAGAGATGAGGGTACTGTTGCCGGATCGTCTCCTCAGACTCCCATGTAGCTTCCTCTGATCCATGATTACTCCATAATACTTTGACTAACGGTACCGACTTCCTTCTCAGTACCTTAACATCTCGATCTAAAATCTGTACTGGCTCCTCTTCAAAAGACAAGTCAGGTCTTAACTCAACTTCCTCCACTGGGACAACATGAGACGGATCCGAAAGATAACGCCTTAACATCGAGACATGAAATACACTATGTATCTGACTTAACTCCGGAGGTAACTCCAGCTGATAAGCCACTGGCCCAACACGCTTCAGTACACGGTATGGTCCGATGAACCTAGGGCTTAACTTGCCCTTCCGTCCAAATCTTAAGATCTTTTTCCAAGGCGAGACCTTCAAAAAGGCCTGATCTCCCGCTGAAAACTCTATTTCCTTACGCTTCAGGTCCTCGTATGATTTCTGGCTGTCTGAAGCTTCTTTTAACCGGGCCCGAATTACCTTAACTTTTTCCTCCGCCTCCGAAATCAACTCAGGACCCAAAAGCTGTCGCTCTCCTAACTCAGTCCAGCAAGTAGGAGTACAACACCTACGACCATACAACGCTTCGTAGGGTGCCATCTGTATAATGGATTGATAGCTGTTGTTGTATGCAAACTCTGCCAATGGTAGAAAATCTTCCCAACTACCTCTGAAGTCGATCACACAGCCCCTTAACATGTCTTCTAGAATCTGGATAACCCTCTCTGACTGACCATCAGTCTGCGGATGAAACGCCGTGCTGAAATTTAATCTTGTTCCCAAAGCTTCATGCAGATCCTTTCAAAACCGTGATGTAAACCTAAGATCCCTGTCCGATATGATAGACACTGGTACCCCATGTAACCTCACGATATCTATTACATACAACTTGGCCAACTTCTGCAACGAATAATTCGTACGAACAGGTAGGAAATGAGCAGTCTTCGTTAACCGATCCACTATAACCCACACGGAATCTTTCTTAGTAGGCGTTAAAGGTAACCCACTAACAAAATCCATCGTTATCCTTTCCCATTTCCATAGTGGAATTTTCACCGATTGTAGCAACCCTGAAGGCAGTTGATGTTCCGCCTTCACTTGCTGACATGTCAAGCACTTGCTCACGAAGTCGGTAACCTCCCGTTTTAACCCTGCCCACCAATACTGCTCACGAAGGTCTCGGTACATTTTGTTTCCCTCGGGGTGCATAGCATATGGGCTACTATGCGCCTCACGCAGAATCATTTGTCTCAATTTCGAATCCTTGGGTATACAAACTCTTTCGCGGAAACACAATATTCCATCACTATTCAATCCAAAATCCCCTATCTCACCACCTTCCACTTGCAGAAGTCGAGAACCCAACGCTTCATCAATCAACTGCTTTTCCTTAATCTGGCTTACCAATGTAGGCTTCACCTGAAGTTCGGCTAACAGGCTACCATCTTCATACAGGCTGAGATGAGCGAACATCGCTCTCAAATCCGATATCACCTTACGACTTAACGCATATGCCACCACGTTAGCCTTTCCTGGATGATACTTGACCGCTGTGAATCAGAGCTTTAAAATTTATAAAAAGAATGATCGAACCTGGAAACTAACTCTGACAATGATTGAGGCAAGTGCACCTATCGAACAGTAGTATAGCTTAGGCAAGACCGAATTATCGAACCCAAAGGAACTAAAAGTACTAATACTAACTTTCTTTTTATTATCTAGCCTAAAAATAAAGAGAGATTGTTTATCTAATCTAAATTAATTAACTACTAAACTAAAGACTCTAAGACAAAGAAGAATGAATTTGGAAAATAACTTGGGAAAAACTCAGTTGATTTAGATGATACCCTAGGAAGAATCCACCTAGACTTCACTTGTTATCTAACACTGAACCATACGATTTATTCATTTAGTTTGATCCGTAAGACTCCCTAACGTATATTAAACCCTCTCTCGAGGCAAATAACGTCGAACCCTAGGTTAATTAGTGAAACTCTCATTCTCTTATAATAACCCCCTAGAATAGCAGTAAATCAATCTATGGATTCCCATATTAGGTTTCACCCTAATCCAGCAAAATCTCGTCACCCTATCTCTAGGCGTGCGATCAACTCCGCTTAATTATGTTGGATCTACTCTTAGGCAGGGTCTATTCCTCCTCCACCTAAGCACATTAAATTTGGATTAAGCTCACATAATTAAGAACAAACTAAGTATTTATCATATAATTCAAAAAATAATAACAAGATTCATCATAGGTTTCATCTTCTTCTGTATCCGAAGGGTTTAGTTCATAACAATAAAGGAAAACATCTCAAGAGAAAAGATAAAACAAAACATAAGAAATCCCTAAAACACCCTGAAGGAATTGAAGGAGAGATTTTCCGTCTTGAGTATAATTCTGGCTTCTTGAGATGGATCAACTGGCTATCCCTGAGTGAATCCCCACAAATCTACCATCTCTGGCCTAGCATGACGCCCCTAGACGATGGCTTTGGGCCCCTCCTCTTAGGTCATACTTAGGGTGTATTTATAGGCTTTTGAAATACGTTTCTTTCTCCCTAAGTATCCTTTCCCGAATGAAATTGCTCTTCTCCACAGCAGAGGCACAGCCATGGCGCACGCCCGTGTGAATCGTGGCTAGGCCGTGTTCGGATTTCTTTAATGAGACACAACCGTGTGAGTCGGGGTTAGACCGTGTTCTAGATGATTGATTTGGCACGGTCGTGTGGGTCCAAGTCCAGGCCGTGTCAACTTCATTCTTTGGCCCATTTGTCCCGTTTTAAGCCCGTTTCTCGTTCTTTTTGTCCTTGGGTGCTTTCCTGGGTATAAGACATGAAAAGAAGGGATTAAGAGCACGTTTTTACATAAATTAAGGGATAATTCATCCAAAAGCATACTAAATGTGGGCCTAAAATATGTTACTATTTCGGTTTATCAAATACCCCCACACTTAAGCTTTTGCTTGTCCTCAAGCAAAATTCTCAACTTACAATTAAAACGAACTTTCTATAATTCATAATAGTCATTGATAGTGTCTCATCATAATTCAGGGATGATTTATACATGGATAATTCAACTCAAAGTGTCCTAAAATTTCAAACAATATAAGCCTTATATTTTGTAGCGCAAAACATAGGTGTTTCCCTCATCTAAATAATTACCTTTGATTTGAAACCGTCAAGGATTGACATCCTCACTAAAGATTCACTCAAATCACTCAAAGTGTTTAAGGTTCAAAATTTAGGCACTCAAAAGTCAAACATGAAGAGTTAATCCCATAGGCTTGCATGAAAATCAAATCTCCACCACTGAAATATGAGATGAAACAAAAATCAAAAGGTCTTTGTTAGGGTTGTAACGGGGCTAGGGTTAAGGTGTGAAATAAGGCTGAATTAGAGGGTTAGAATCGAGATTGAATTGACAAATTACCTAACTAAGAACTAATGAACTAATAATAATAATTACATCAATTGAAAACTAATAATACTAATAATACGAGCTTCTTCTTCGATATTTGGAATTTGAATAAATGTATAAGCTCATTTAATCACATAACTAATAATGAATATACTTCATTTTTTTTAAGAACAAACTAAATACATAATAAAGGATAAATTACTAAAATTCATAATTAGGCAACTAATCAGATCAAATCTCGATATAGGGGTAGTTAGAAAGAATGGTGATAACAATTACAAAGGGTTTTGGGTTAATATTAGTGGGTGAGTCAATAAATAGGGTCGTTAGGATTAAAAGGGGTTCACTAGGGGTTAAATTGTGAAGGTAGGCTTTTAATGGAGTTAATGGGTTAAAACCTAGGTGCCTTTATCATCTCTATATATCAAATCAACAGTGTGGTCTCGACATGTATAATCGATGCAAGTTCTAGAATAACAATTCAGTGTTGACATACTCATAATCAATAAAGTGAGCAAGAAAAAGAATATATGCTCTATAGGGCTCAAAAACTCACAAAAATTATGGGTATTTTGATGTCAACCTCGTAAATTTCAAAATTCAAAGTAATATTTAAATTCAGTTTGACAACCTAGAAAATTTTTAATTTCTGAAAAATAAACTTATCATGCTTGATTTTCTAGTATCTTAGAATTTAATTATCAATGCACAATTATCAATAACTTAATCTAAAACATATCAATAAAAATCATAAATCATCAGAAATTTCATCCTAATTAGTAATATGAGAAAATTACTTAAAAACAAGACTAAATTCAGGATTTTTAGAACAATGCAAAAAGTTTGGTACCTAATTTCAGAAATTTGAGAATAATGAAAAAAGTTAGGCACCTTTTTAGGTTGTTCACCCTCACACTTAAGATGTACATTGCCCTCAATGTACAAAGATAGATAATATAGATGTAATGTTCAGATCAGAAGATATGGGGATAAGTGAAACTCCCTGAATTATGGATGAAATCCTTGAGTTGGCAGTGGTCGTGGTGAAAGATAAGTTGGTGGGATGGTCTGGATGACGATCCTGTGCTAGATGAAGAAATTGGGTAGTTCATGCAGAATTAGCCAGGATATACTAATAATAATTAAAATTATACTAATTCAATAATTAAAGAAAAGCAAGCTAAAGTGGAGAAAAATAAAGATGAAACGAAACTAAAGGAAAAGAAAAATGGACTATGGAGTCCTTATTGTTGGGTGTGATTTCTAAGGCTGTGGATATGGTGGTGGTTGTGGCGTGATTCCCTAGCAGCCTTTAGAACCTGACACTAAGAAGTTAAAATAAAATAAACTAACTTAAGTAGAAGAGAAGTACAGATAAGGAAATTCAAGCAAAAGAGAAAAACGATTTAAAAACTAGATAGCCTCAAATATCCTTGGCTTGTCGTGAGAATGAAGCGGCCGGCATGAACTTATGTAGATCGGTCTCCTTTGAGGAGATTGTGCTTGATTCCTTCCGCTTCTTTGGCATGGTTCTAGCGTAGCTCAAGAGTGATAGAGGCTTTGTTTCTAAGGAAAGGGGGGAGATTTTTGAAAGAAAAAGAAGATGGAAGAAGGTGGGGTGAAGGGGGAGGGCTGTAGGGTTTAAATAAAATTTTGTATCTGAGGCTCTCCCACGCCTGTGGACGAAGGGTGTGTCGATTCACACGGCCGCATCGCACGGCCGTGTTCCTAGGCGTGTTGGTTACCCCACGCTCGTGTCTAGCCTGTGTTTGACAAGTCAGTATGTTGGCACGGTTTCGGTCACGGGGGTGTTCAGCCCGTGCTTGGAAAGTCAGTAGCTTCACACGATCATGGCGCACGGCCGTGCCCCTTTGTCGGTGCCCGTGGTGTATTGGTTGGATCCGTGACATCGAAAAGTGGTTGGAACTAATTCGCACGGCCTCTGCTATGTCAGTACGGGGATTCTTATGGTCCACACGGCCACGGCCACTACGTGTGCAAGGCCGTGTGACTTAGAAATCTTCACTTACGTTAGTTTATAACTAGGTGTAAAGAAAAGAAGAAAAAGAAAAATAAATTTAAAGAAAAATGTAAAAATAAATTGTGTTAGTGCTCTGGGTTGCCTCCCGAGAAGCGCTAGTTTATAGTCTTAAGCTAGACTCTCCTCTCATTTGCATTGTCGAGGTGGTTTGAGGAGTTGGAAGTCCTTCCTCATGCCATCATTTGTATCCTCGTGAAAAGATTTAAGTCGAGATGTGTTTATAGTAAAAGTACCAAAAATAGGATTACTTACCTCGATCGTCTCCGTGTAAAGGAAAACACTGGTTACCCTAAAAGGTATTTCTTTGTTTGTGTTAGGGTTCAGAGGAGATATTCGAGGATCTGCCTGATCTAACAGTACCTGGTCCCCTATTTTGAAGTGGTTTGTTTTTCCTATTAGCTCTTTTAGGGGCTCCTTCGGTTTTATCTTGTGTGGTTTCGATTCTTTGTCGTGTATCCCTAATTTCTCCTTGAAGTGTGTCTTCCACTCGTCTAGATCATTGAACTGAATCCCTCGATCTTCATGAACTACTTTCTTGTTGGCTTAAGGTTTAGGATCGGGTTCAGTTGTATTCTTTGGTGGTGCTTCCTGAAAATAAGGGTTAACCGAATGATTATTAGTAGAATTTACGTTCTCACCTTGATTATTCGATGTTCTAGGCGAGTCGAGAGCCTTGATGGTGATCGTCTCATTACCTGCACAAAGTATGAGTTCTCCTGCATCAACATCAATTTTAGTCCTGGCAGTCGCTAAAAAGGGTCTTCCTAAAATTAGGGGGATCGAATTATCCTCATCCATGTCTAAGACAACAAAATCTATTGGGAAAAAGAATCTGTCAATTTTTACAAGAACATCTTCGATAATACCCCTAGGAATTCTAACAGTTTTATCAGCTAATTGAATGCTCATCCTAGTTTGTTTGGGTTTCCCTAGACCTAATTGTTTAAACAATTTATAAGGCATGACATTTATGCTTGCCCCTAAATCAGCTAACGCATTATCAATAGTTAGTCTACCAATTAAACATGGAATTGTAAAACTCCCTGGATCTTTTAGCTTTTGTGGTAGTCTATTCGTAGAATTCATTGAGCGAGCACTCGCGTTTAATTCCACATGTGGATCCTCGTCTAACTTGCACTTATTCATCAAGAGATGTTTTAAAAATTTCCTCGAATCTGACATCTGTGAAAGAGCTTCAAGTAGCGGTAAGTTAATATGTAATTTCTTTAAAAGTTTAAGAAACTTACCGAACTGTTCCTCTGTATCATCTCTCGTTAACGCTTTGGGATATGGTATGCGAGGTTGGTACTCCTTGATTACCGGTTTTGGCTTGTCTTGTGTTACCTTAACTTTACCTTTTTCTACCTCGTTTTCTTGTGTTGGACTGGGTTCGTCTACTTCTTCGCTTTCTTGAGCTGTTATGGCTTGGATTTGCTCCTTTGGATTAATTTCAGTATTACTTGGTAGACGCCCTTGCGGTCGTTCGGATAATAGCTTCGCAATTTGTCTGACTGACTGGGTAATTTCCCCGATTGCCTTTGTAAGTCCTCTAACTTGGTTCTCAATCGTTTTGATCGATGCTTGTTGGGTGTCGAGTGTTACCTCAGTTTTTTGGAGACGGGCTTCTGTGGAAGCTATGAATTTATTCAGCGCCTCTTCAAGATTCGGCTTCTTTTCTTGTGGATAAGGCTGATTCTGGAAATTTTGAGGAGGTTGTTGTCTTTGGTTTCCTTGATTTCCTTGTCCTCCCCATGAAAAATTTGGGTGGTTCCTCCAACCTGGATTATAATTATTACTATATGGGTTATTATTAGATCTGAAATTGTTACCTATATAGTTCATCCGTCTCGCTCTCTGTGCCCGGTTGGTAGGGTGGGTACTCAGATTCGCCACGTTCCACTTACGCCGCAGATCGTATGATTGGATGTACTTGCGAAGAACACAAACTATCAAGCTTCTTATTCATCAACTCTACACGATTTGATAGCATGGTTATCGCGTCGAGGTTGTAAACTCCTACTGCTTTTGTTGGCCTTGTTCTTGTAACTTGCCACTGATAGTTATTCAGTGACATCTCTTCTATAAATTCGTAGGCTGCTTCAGGAGTTTTATTATTCAAGGTTCCACCGGTGGCTGAATCGATTAGTTACCTCGTTGAGGGGTTTACACCGTTATAGAAAGTCTGGACTTGGAGCCATAAAGGTAAACCATGGTGTGGACACCTTCTCAAGAGATCCTTATATCTCTCCCATGCATCGTATAATGTTTCTAAATCCATCTGCACAAAAGAAGAGATATCATTACGTAATTTGGCCGTTTTGGCTGGTGGGAAATATTTTAATAAATTTTTTTCGGTCATTTGATCCCATGTAGTGATTGACCCTCGTGGTAGCGAGTTTAACCATCATTTAGCTTTATTCCTTAATGAAAAGGAAATAACCAAGTCGTATGGCATCATGAAAAGCCATTTATTTTGAAGGTATCACGTAACTCTAAAAATTAGCTATATATGAGTATTTGGATCTTCGCCCCGCAAACCATCAAATTGAACAAATCTGTTGAATCATTTGTATAGTGTTAGGCTTTAATTCAAAATTATTAGCTTGACTATAGCAGCCTAACAATACTAGATTTGGCTCTGTTAAATGAGGTTTAGCATAATCATACATAGTACGTGAGCATTATTTTCTCCCACATCTTGTGGTGGTGGGTTATTTTCGCCCATCCCTTGAGAGGATTGGATCTGTCTTCTCGCTCTTCTTCTTGGTAATTTAGGGCTCGCCTAATTTCTCTCGCGATTTCTCCGAGTGGTAGCTTCAATATCACTGTCGTATACTAAAGGTCCTCTCGGGTTCCTTCTAGTCATAAACTAGAGGTACCTACTAGGAAAAGAAAGAAACAAAATTTAGCAAATTTAAAAATAAAACTAAAAATAAATTGATAAAAATAAAAATAATGGCTAAAGTAATAAAAATAGAGCTTTCTTAATATTTTAGTTCCCTAAGAACGCGCGCAAAAACTTGATCACTTTGTGAATCGAGCTTTAAAATTTATAAAAGAATGATCGAACTCGAAACTAACTCGACAACGATTGAGGCAAGTGCACCTATCGAACAAAGAGTATAGCTTAGGCAAGACCGGATTATCGAACCCAAAGGAACTAAAAGTACTAATACTAACTTTCTTTTTATTATCTAGCCTAAAAATAAAGAGAGATTGTTTATCTAATCTAAATTAATTAACTACTAAACTAAAGACTCTAAGACAAAGAAGAATGAATTTGGAAAATAACTTGGGAAAAAGTCGGTTGATTTAGAGGATACCCTAGGAAGAATCCACCTAGACTTCACTTGTTATCTAACACTTTGAACCATACGATTTATTCACTTAGTTTGATCCGTAAGACTCCTAACGTATATTAAACCCTCTCTCAAGGCGAATAACGTCTAACCCTAGGTTAATTAGTGGAACTCTCGTTCTCTTATAATAACCCCTAGAATAGCAAATAAATCGATCTATGGATTCCCATATTAGGTTTCACCCTAATCCGCAAAATCTCGCCACCCTATCTCTAGGCGTGCGATCAACTCCGCTAATTATGTTGGATCTACTCTTAGCGTGGTCGATTCCTCCTCCACCTAAGCACATTAAATTTGGATTAAGCTCACATAATTAAGAACAAACTAAGTAGTTATCATATAATTGTAAAACAATAACAAGATTCATCATAGGTTTCATCTCTTCTGTATCCGACAGTTTAGTTCATAACAATAAAGGAAAACATCTCAAGAGAAAAGATAAAACAAAACATAAGAAATCCCTAAAACCCCCTCAAGGAATTGAAGGAGAGATCCTCCGTCTTGAGTATAATTCTCGCTTCTTGAGATGGATCAACGGCTATCCCGAGTGAATCCCCACAAATCTACCTTCTGCTGCCTAGCACGACGCCCCTAGACGATGGCTTTGGGCCCCTCCTCTTAGGTCATACTTAGGGTGTATTTATAGGCTTTTGAAATACGTTTCTCTCTCCCTAAGTATCCTTTCCCGAATGAAATTAATCTTCTCCACGGCAGAGGCACGGCCATGGCGCATGCCCGTGTGAATCGTGGCCAGGCCGTGTTCGGATTTCTTTAATGAGACACGGCCGTGTGAGTTGGGGTTAGACCGTGTTCTAGATGATTAATTTGGCACGGCTGTGTGGGTCCAAGTCCAGGCCGTGTCGAATTCATGCTTTGGCCTATTTTTCCAGTTTTAAGCCCGTTTCTCGTTCTTTTTGTCCTTAGGTGCTTTCCTGGGTATAAGACATGAAAAAAAGGGATTAAGAGCACCTTTTTACATAAATCAAGGGATAATTCATCCAAAAGCATACTAAATGTGGGCCTAAAATATGTTACTATTTCGGTTTATCAATACTCGATTGAGAAGTCATAATCTTTCAACAGTTCTATCCACCTCCGCTGTCTTAAGTTCAACTCCTTCTGGGTAAGGAGATACTTCAGACTCTTATGATCCGTATAGATAATCGACTTCTCACCGTACAGATAGTGTCTCCAAATCTTCAGAGCAAACACCACTGCAGCTAACTCCAAATCATGATTGGGATAATTCACCTCATGCGGCCTTAATTGACGGGATGCATAAGCCACCACTTTTCCCCCTTGCATCAACACACATCCCAAGCCCGTGTATGACGCATCACAATAAATGATAAACTCCTTACCAGCCTCAGGTTGAATCTATACTGGTGCTTCTATCAGAATCTTCTTTAATTTCTCAAAGCTCTCTTCTTCGCTTATCGACCACACAAACGGTACTCCTTTACGCCACAAGCTTAGTTGGGGGTGCAAAGAATCAACGAAAACCCTCAACGGCGCTGTAATACCCAAACCAAACCTAGTAAACTCCGATTTTCGCCATCGACTTTGGTGGCTTCCGGGTCCAACACGCCTTCGACCTTCCGGATCAACTCTAATTCCTTGGCAGACACAACATGCCCCAAAAAGGTCACTTCCTTCAGCCAAAATTCACACTTACTGAATTTGGCATACAGTTGCTTCTCCCTTAAAATTTGTAATTCTACCCGTAGATGCGAATCATGTTCTTCTTCAGTCTTTGAGTACACCAGGATGTCATCTATGAACACAACCACAAACTGATCTAGATAGGATTGGAAGACTCGGTTCATCATGTCCATAAATGCAGCTGGTGCATTAGTCAACCCGAACGACATCACTAAGAACTCGTAATGCCTATAACGAGTTCGGAACGCAGTCTTATGAATATCCGCCTCCTTGACCTTAAACTGGTGATATCCCGATCTCAAATCTATTTTCAAGAAAACCGAAGCTCCTCGCAGTTGATCGAACAGATCGTCGATCCTCGGTAACGGATACTTGTTCTTGATCGTCAACTTATTCAACTGTCTATAATCGATGCACATACGCATCGACCCGTCCTTTTTCTTAACGAACAAGACCAGTGCTCCCCACGGTGATACACTTGGTCGAATAAATCCGCGATCCAACAACTCCTGAATTTTAGCCTTTAGCTCCGCTAACTCCTTCGGTGCCATTCTATAAGGAGCAATGGATACCGGAGCCGTTCCTGACAATAGCTCAATGCCAAACACTACCTTCCGATCTGGAGGCAATCATGGAAGCTCCTCGAGAAAGACGTCTAAAAACTCTTTCACCGTTCTAACACTCTCAACCGACAACTCCTTGGCATCCAAGGCACTGATAAAGGCTATGAACGCTCTACACCCTTTCCGCACCAAATTTTCTACCTTTAAAGCAGATTCCACATTAGACAGATAGTTTCTTCTTTCACCTATCATCTTTACTTCCTTATGCTCTGAAGTTCTTAGTACCATCTGCTTCGTAGCACAGTCCAAGTTCACACGGTGTTTAACCAGCCAGTCCATGCCCAAAATAAGATCGAACTCGCCAAATGGCAGTTCCATCAAATCCGCCAAAAATACTTCCCCTTGAATTTCTAAGGGTAAATCCCTAAACAACTTATTTACTACCACTGACTGTCCTAAAGGGCTAATCACAGTTGTTTCTCTAGCATTAATCTCAGGTTTAATATTCAGAGTTCCAGACACAGCACAAGCAACATACGAATGGGTGGATCCAATATCTACCAAAGCAAGAATGTGTACATCACTATGAAAATGTACGGTTATGACGTCCCGTGCATTGCCGTCCTCTCGACGTCTGACCGCATAGACCAACCCTGGCTGTCTCACCTCTGTGTTACCCCTATTACCGGTACCTCTACCCGATGCACCCTGACCTCGTCCTACGCCATTACCACCTCGACCTGGCCCACGGCCTCTCTCATGGTCGGGCCTTTGGCGCCTCCAAGTACTGCAAAATGTTATGAACTACCCGAGTTTGATCAGCTTTCGAGGGCAATCCTTAAACATATGATATTTGGAACCACATCTCAAACAACCACCGGTTCTTTTCCAAAGATTCGCCCGAGTGAAGTTTCCCACAATCCACACAAGGTCAGAATCGATTAGTAGTAGCTTGAACTCTTACTCGAGCCGCTCCTCATTCATGGGCCTTTTCGAAACCCTCCAGCGTAACTCGAGTACCTGAGTCTCTCTTGTTCCCCGCCCTATCCTTGTCTCGGTTTTGTTTGCCCGAGTGCTTAACTTCCTCCGCAATTTTAGCTTTTTCTACCAGTGTAGCGAAATTCCTCTCCTTATGTGGGGCTATCAATACCCGCAACTCATCACGCAACCCGTCCTCAAAACACACATAGCGTTCATAATCAGTCAGCACTATTCCCCGGGCATACCGACTTAGACGCAGAAACTCTGCCTCGTAAGCTGCCACGGATTTACCTCCATGGACCAGATTCAAGAATTGCTTCCTTCGAGCATCAACATAGCTAGCCCCGACATATTTTCCCTGAAATGCTGTCTTGAAGAATTCCCAGGTAATACGATCTACCTGAGTGCCTTCCCAAACAGTGAGCCACCACTGATACGCTTCGTCTCTTATCAATGACACAGCTCCTTTTCGTAAATCGGCCCATAGGGGCATTTTCATAAATCGGCACTTTAAAGGCATTTAAGCAATTCAGCCCGTTAAGGCATTTTGATAAAAATAGCCCATTGAGGGTATTTTCGTAATTCGGCCCATAAGGGCATTTTTGTAATTCTACAAATTAACTTCGATTTTGTCAAATCTTAGTATTAACGATGTTTAAGAAAATCACTTGACTTATACCATAATACCATTATTAAGTTCTTAAACAACATCGATCGATTTTCTAACATGATGATAAATCACAGATTTACGGATTTTAAAAGAGATTACACACCGACACTGTGAAGGGCTAAACCTTCTTGATCGTCGGCCCCTAAATCACCATTACACTCGATTAACCAATCAAACGAGATTTTATTAATCCAAAACTAAATCAGACGATCTAATGAATTGCTTACTCTTAGTATCGTGAACGACCACGATTTGTCTATTCTCACCGGATGATGGTCCACAACCCGGTGGAAAATCCCGAACCGCCGATACCGCTCTACGCTTGAACTTTGGAGTAGGAATAGCAAATCCACTCCTTTTGTCTCCTACTAACACTTTTCCCTTCAAATCGGTTCCACTTGCCTCCATTGGAAAAATAATCTTAATCAAAACGATATTGCGATGATATGAAACGATTGTCTAAGGAGAAGGTTTAGCTTACCACTATCTCCGAAGATCAATGAGTAGATAAGAATGAACGATCTAGTCCCTTACGATGATAAATCCGATTCCTACCGATTGGACTTATGACTTCGGATGAATTATCAAGGATGTAAGATTCGGCTTCCCATAATTCGGTTAATGGAGAGAAAATAACAAGGAAGGTTCGACCTTCAATTATTTTTGACAAATGAAAAAGAGAGAAAATAAAAGAAATGGTGAGAAAAAGGGAAAAAAGATGGAAAAGAAGTGTTAGAGAGTTTGGCTAACACCAAAGAGAAGATGATCAAAATGAGGTGCGTGTTTCGGCACAAAGGCAAAATGAATAAAATGAATTGGACAAAATGGCTAGATAGTTTCGGCCAAAACAAGAGAAAATGAGGTGAACAAATGGCTTTAGAATTTCGGCAAGCAAAGAAAAGAATTGGAAAAGAAACACCAAATATGCTAAAAAGAAACAAGCCTCTCATGCACCAAAATTTGCCAAATGCCTAAAGTAAATTCGGCTCCCCTCTTTACCCTATCAAAACCGTGCATCCCAAGCACCAAAAAGGTCTTGGTTGACCACAAACTCTTTCCAAAACACCTTCCACAAAATTGGCCAACATGTTCCCTCCCTTGCCTTTTTATTTGATTTCTTTCCTTCATTTTCCCTTGTTTTCCTCCTTACCATAATCCTTAGTCATCTTTCCATAAATAAAAAGTCTTCCTTACCTTAATTATCATCATGGCCGACACTTAGAAGAGAAGTACAAAAATTAAATAAAATTTTTTGCACTAGGTGGGATTTGAACCCCTTCCCTCCAAGCTCTCCATTAGACGCCACAACCTCCTTGCCATATGCTCACTTATGCTAGCAAAATACACACTTATTTCCTTAAGCATTGATGCCACTTACCTTCTCTCCTTAAAGTGCTCAAACACAAAAATTTTGCTAAGGCCCAACTTAACCCAAGCCTTCTTAGGACCCCTAAACACACACAATTAATATTTTTAACTAGCCTATCGCATGGTATAATGCAACACATAAAATTCTAAATTTCAGGATGTAACAAAAACAATGCATGGCCACCTCGAAGTCCGCCTCGGCTCCAAAACTGCAATCTATGAATTACCTTCAAAATTAAGCAGAGGGGTGA
Organism: Gossypium sturtianum; assembly: GCA_025698515.1. Lineage (NCBI taxonomy): Eukaryota > Viridiplantae > Streptophyta > Magnoliopsida > Malvales > Malvaceae > Gossypium > Gossypium sturtianum. The sequence goes on from CM046944.1 coordinate 20,013,792, forward strand.
GTCACCAAGACTCAGTGTGCAAATCCTCTTATAATGTAATCTGGGCCTTAAGCCCACAGATGCCCATTGGGCCTTAGCCCACACAATACAAGATATTACACATGAATGCAATGTAGCCCAGCCCAACCTAGTTTTCCATCCTCTACATCACCTGAATCAGCCAAACGCCCGTGGCACCGAGCCACTATGGTTCCGCATCACCGTGATACTGCAGATCACCGTGAGTGAGTCACTAATTATATGTGTGGCGCCAACCCACCGTGGTACCAAACCACTGTGACAATCCCTGATAAATATATGTGGGGCCAACCCACTGTGGTACCAAACCACTGAGACAAGTCACTGAATTACATATATGTGTGGTGACAAACCACCGTGGTACCAAACCACTGAGACATAGTTACTAAATAAGATATGTGGGGCCAACCCATCGTGGTACCAAACCACCGTGGATGATTTCTAAATAACACTTCCCTTTACATCATATCCCAAGCCCATGTACATATGAACATACTGAGATGAATGCAAACATGCTTCCAAAGCACAGTGGTGAATTGTATCATACATACATACTTTCAAAAATAGAACCATATAGGTACTTACCTGATGTCTCCAACCTTACCCACGAGGGTATCTCGACTATCTAAGCAATTGTTTCGGCTTTCAGCCAACTCAGTTTTTAACAAAAATTACTAAAGTAAAGTGTGAGCATTACACACCTGATTACGCGTAAAACTAGACTCTCTACGTCGACGCTCTCACTAGCAGAGATAACAGCTATTTGTCTATCCCAAGCAAATGTCGGCTCTCTACCACACCCCAGTAGAAAGTCTCGAACCGTCGACACAGCACGTCTTTTAAATTTAAGAGCAGAGACTACAGGTCCACTCCCTTCCTTAGATAGGCTAGCACTCACATCCATGAAGAGACTTGATCAGTTCAGAACTATGATGAAATAACGATTTCCCCAACAAGGGGTTTGATTATGACAGAGTAATGAATAGAGGCTCAACACAAAGAACAAAAGAGGGCTTCTTACCTTAAAACCCGAATGGAAAGGTAAGATTCGGCAATCAACCGACCTTTAGGCTTCGGTCTTCAAGACGTTCGGCTTCTGGGGTTTCCCGGAGTAAACGTTCCAAAACGATAAAGAAAGAAGGAATTAGCTGGAATTTAACCATCAGAACCAAAATAGTCATTCGGCTATGACCACACAGAACCAAAAAGAATGAGAAAGAAATGAGAGAGTCCATCTTACCTTGCACGATAGGACCCTACTGAAGAAGAGACTTTCGGCAACCCACAGAGATGCTTCTTGATATTCGGTTGATAATGGTAGATGAGCAAAGGTGGTTCGGCTCAAGAGAAAAACAAAGAAGACGGAAAAGAATGAAGAAAATGGAAGCAATACGAAAGATAAAGGGGTTTCGCCTTTGGAGAAGAGTGTAGCAAAGAGAAGAAAAGAAAGTTGAATGGAAAAGGAAGAATGGTGAGGAGAGATTCGGCTTAGGTATAGAGGAGTCAAGACTAGGTTCGGCCAAAGGTGCCTTTAGTAAACTTGAAGGAAAAGCAATGCACGAATGGGAAGGTTTGACAACAAAAGGGAAAAGATGAGAAGAAATTGAGAAAACAAAAAGAAACACACAAGAAGAGACCTTAGATGCACTTAGGGAATTTCGGCACACACACAAAAATTAGGCAACCCGAAATGGAAAACAAAAACTCTCTCACCAATTCGGCACTCCCTAGCCTCAACAACACATAGCCGAAATTTCCCCCTCCAAGCTCCCCAAATTCGGCCAACACCTTCCACCTTCACCAAATCCCTTCTTTTGCTCCTACTTTCACTCTCCAACACCCATTTGAATTGGTTTGACCAATCTGCACTCCACCAACCCCTCATGTCCACTCATTTCAAATGCTTGACTCCTTCAACAACCACCAAGAAGAGTCCAGCCGAATGCCAACACCTTACCACCTTGAGCATAAAAAAATAAAGCGCCACTTGCTGCAGAGGAGACTCGAACTCCTCCCTCCTTCTGCTCCCTTGTGACGCCACTCCCTTGCACCTTAAGTGGCGTCACTTGCCACCACACCACACTCCTTCTTGTGCCAACAATTTACAAGTAATTACACATAAGGCCCGCCTGCCTAGCTCTCCTCCAAAGTGCCCAAAAAGCAAAATTTTCTAAAGTTCTGGCTCGAACCCGAGCCTCCCCAGGACCCCCAAACACACCAAAATAACGCTAAACCAGCCCAACACCTCAATTAGCACAAAATGCAGAACCCCTAATTCTAGGATGTTACAGTTCTACCCCCTTAAAGAAATTTCGGCCTCGAAATTTACCTGATCAAAAGAGGTGAGGGTATTGCTGTTGCATCACATCCTCTGGCTCCCACGTGGCTTCCTCTAAATCGTGATTACGCCATAAGACCTTGACTAGAGGAACTGACTTCCTTCTCAACACCTTGACATATCGATCCAGGATCTGCACAGGTTCTTCTTCAAAAGATAAATCAGGTCTTACTTCAATTTCCTCCATCAAAACTATGTGAGATGGATCTAAATGGTAGCGCCTTAACATTGAAACGTGAAATACATTATGTATTCGACTCAACTCGGAGGTAACTCGAGCTGATAAGCCTCGTCCCACACGCTTCAACACTCGAGCAAGGCCCGATGAACTCGGGCTCAACTTGCCCTTCCGCCCAAACCTTAAAACCTTCTTCCAAGGTGAAACTTTCAGAAAAACCCGATCACCCATCGCAAAATCTATTTCCTACGCTTGGATCCGCATAAGATTTCTCGCACGCCGAAGCTTCCTTCAATCGAGCCGAATTAACTTAACCTTTTCCTCTGCTTTCTAAAACCAATTCCGACCCAACAACCGCCGCTCACCCAACTCTCGGCCGGTAGTAGGAGTACGACACTTACGACCATACAACGCCAGTAGGGTGCCATTTGGATACCGGATTGATAGCTATTGTTGTACGCGAATTCGCAGCGGTAGAAAATCTTCCCAACTACCCTCTGAAGTCGATAACACGCCTCTCAACATATCTTCCGAATCTGATTACCTCTCTCGATCGACCATCACCATGGATGAAACGTCAGGCCAAATCCGTGCTTGTACCCAACGATTGATGCAATGCTTTCCGAATCGCGACGTAAACACGGGTCTCGTCTGCGATATGATAGACACTGCATCAGAAACACCCCATACCCAGTCCGAGGCTCGGGCCGGATACGAGACATTACTATGCTTGAACTTACTTAATCATGACATTACGGGCTATAAAATTTCGTTCGAAATTAAAACTTCTCATTCTTAAACAATTCGTACCTTTCATGGACCTACGAGGCCTTAAACTCGCTTGGTAAACTTCGGAACCTTATCGAAAAACTTTTCTTTAAAATGGGTTACACGCAGTGTAATATAAGACACGCCTGCGTGCATAGGCATACACGCCCATGTCCTCGATCGTGTGCCCTAAAACTCGATGATCTCGCCAATTTCCACACACGGCCATGACACGCCCGTGGACTTAGACCGTGTACTACATCTTGATATATCGACTTATTACACACGGTACGCACATGCCCATGTTCTAACCGTGTGTCATGCACGCCTTAACACACGGCCGTGGGATTAGTCCGTGGCCTATTCTTACTTATAAGACTAAGGTGCAGTTTACGCATGGCCTAGACACACGCCCGTGTGTCTAACCGTGTGGGCACTTAGAGGCTATTTACCAAGCCAATTGCCATCCTGAAATTAAGATACAATTCATACTCATTTCCACAATTCAATACTACATCATCTTGAATAATACTACATGCTTCATTGATAATTATAAACATACACACTTGGCCAATCAATTAGCCATATACAAAAGAATAACAAACTTAATAGCCTATACTTTGGCTCTTCTTAAAACATTTACTCAAAATGTAATGCTACCTATACATGCCATACTTAATAAAAAAACTTGGCTATACCAAAATAGCGATTGATAGTGTGCTCCGAGCTTCGATGACGGTGATCCTCGATATTAGCTTGGCGGGACTACATGGAAAGAAAGAATGAAAGACATAAGCATTTAGCTTAGTAAAATTGCATAATACACATAGCAACATTCTTACTTAATATAGACCATTTGATATAAACAATGGCATCATAAATTCAGCTATATAAAGCTTACTTACTTATACTTGATTCTTACATAACTCATGAAACTTACTAGTCTCATACTTGATAGGCAAACAAAGTACCTGTATCACTAGATCACATTGACCAGCATACTTGAACATAATACTCATAATTTCTAATTCATCATTCATAACATGAATAATATTCTTTTTCACTTGATAATAACCTTACTTACTTAGCTTTCTTGTTCTCTCTTTGGAGCTTAACTCGTTTGCCCAATGAATTTATATGAATAACCGAGGATACTAAATCTCATCTAAATTTTGAGGCCATGACTTAACATGGACTTATACGAAGTCTTTCTTGTTCTCACCAATGCCATGCCTTAACTTGGACTTATATGGGATCTCTTTCTCTTGATAACTTTTCAATGCCAAGCTTGCCTTGGTCTTACATGATAACTTGTTCAATGCCAAGCTTGCCTTGGACTTACATGATAACTTACTCAATGCCAAGCTTGCCTTGGACTTACATGATAACTTATTCAATGCCAAGCTTGCCTTGGACTTACATGATAACTTACTCAATGCCAAGCTTGCCTTGGACTTACATGATATCTTATTCAATTCCAAGCTTGCCTTGGACTTACATGATATCTTGCTTGCTTGCCGATGCCATGCCTCGGCTTGGTCTTATACGGACTTTCTTGTTTCATGTGGTAGATCGAGTATCCTAAGCTATTCAACTTCAATCGGGGCTTTCTCATGCTTGATCTCATTAATTTCTTTGTTTAACATAACATTAAACATTTTTCATTATAACATTGTACATTATACTAAGCAATTCAATGATATAAATCATAAAGCTTAGAAATCATACAAACTTACCTCAATATACAAAATGTAGCTAGGTATGCAATTTAGTCCTCGACCTTGTTCTTGCCTCGGTTTGGATCCGGGCTTCGTTTTTCTTGATCTATAGTCATAAATAGATCATTTAATAATCACATTGACTAAATTGACCCTTTACTCATACTTGGGCATAATTGTTATTTTGCCTCCATACTTTCTCATATTTGCACTTTTGCCCCAAGGCTCGTAAAATAATTTTCATTCAACTTTCTTAAGCTATATGCTTAGCTGATTCATTTTCCCTACTATAGCAATCATCAATTCTCATTATTTCTAGTAGGTATGACTAATTTCATAACTATTACAAACTAGTCCATACTATCATATTTCATGAAATTCATTAAGGAAAAGATGTTTATCTAACATCAAACTCTCATAATCTTTCATAAAACATCATTTAACAAGCATGTCATTCATAGATGAAATTTTTTAACATGCATCTTAGCTTATTTTATAGCTAAAAATAGCTAATTCATAATACGATGACTTCAAAAACACGAAGAATATTAAAAACGGGGCTAAGATGAACTTACTAGCAAGCTTGAAAAAAATGATGAACCCTAGCTATGGAGTCTTCAAATTTTCGGCAATGGAAGGAAGAAGATGAATGAAATTTTATCATCTTTTTCCTATTTTAATCACTTATTAGACAAATGACCAAAATGCCATTCTCTTTAAAAATTTCTATTTTACTAACTCATGTCCATTTTTGTCCAAAATTTATAATTTGGGCAAATTGCTATTTAAGGACTCATAATTAATATTCTAAAGCTATTTCATACAAAATGCTTCTAGAAACTCACATTTTACAACTTTTACAATTTGGTCCTTTTTGACCATTCAACTTCAATTTAGCAAAATTGCTTCATGAAACTTTCACACTAACATGCAAACATGGCATGAACCTTAAAAACTCATAAATTCACCTCGGATTCGTGGTATCGCACCACTATTCTGACTAGGCCCTAAATCGGGCTGTTACAATTCTCCCTCCCTTAGGGATTTTCGTCCTCAAAAATCTTACCAAGAAAAGGTTTGGATCTTTGGTTTCTCATACTCTCTTCTGGTTCCCATGTGGCTTCTTTTATTCCATGTCTTTGCCACAATACTTTCACTAAGGCTATACTTTTCTTTCTTAGCTGTTTTTTTTCCCGAGCTAATATCTTGACTGGTTCTTCACCATAAGTCATGTCGGGATGAATCTCTACCTCTGACTGGGGAATTACATGCGAAGGGTCTGATCGGTAGCGTCTTAACATTGACACGTGAAACACATCATGTATCTTTTCTAACTCTGATGGCAAAGCCAATCTATAAGCTACAGGCTCAACCTTCTCGGTAATCTCATACGGTCCAATAAAACATGGACTCAACTTGCCTTTTTGGCCAAATCTGAGAACTTTTCTCCAAGGTGACACTTTTAAGAAAACTTTATCTCCGACTTGATACTCTATCTCTTTTCTCTTTAAGTCCAAATAAGACTTATGTCTGTCTGATGCAGCTTTTAAACTTTCTCGTATCAATTTCACTTTCTCTTCAGCTTCTCTAACCAATTCAACCCCGTGAATTTGGTTTTCTTTAAGTTCAGTCCATTATAGAGGCGTTCGGCACTTACGCCCATATAAAGCTTCATAAGGCGCCATCTTTAAGCTCAACTGAAAACTATTATTGTAGGCAAACTCTACTAATGGGAGAAACTTTTCCCAACTGCCTCGGAATTCAAGAATACAACATCTGAGCATATCCTCGAGTACTTGAATTAACCTCTCTGACTGACCGTCAGTTTGAGGATGAAAAGCGGTACTAAAATTTAACTTTGTACCCAAGGCCTCTTGTAACTTCTTCCAAAACCTGGATGTGAATCTCGGATCTCTATCCGATATGATTGACAAGGGAACTCCGTGAAGTCTTACTATTTGAAAAATACAAGTTTGCCAACTTGTCTAGTGAGTAATCAACTCGTACAGGTATAAAATGGGCTGACTTCGTAAGTCTATCAACCACAACCCATACAGCATCTTTCTTGCTCGGAGACAACGGTAAACCCATTACAAAATCCATAGTAATACTGGTCCCATTTCCCTCTCGGAACTAAAATGGGTTGAAGCAAACCCGAAGGTACTTGGTGTTCACCTTTACTTGGCGACAAATCAAGCATTTGGAAACAAATTCTAAAATATCTTTCTTCATTCTCGGCCACCAATATTGTTGCTTCAAGTCATTATACATCTTGGTACTACCCGGATGTACAGATAAAATCCATTATGGGCCTCATGCAAAATTTTTACGAATAAGCTCTTCTTTTCTCGGTACACAAACTCGTCTTTGAACATCGGACTTCCATTGGGACTAATCGGAAGTCGACTCAACATCTGTCTCGCATCGATCTCTCTGAACTTGCAATTCACTATCCTCTTTTTGGGCTTCAATGATCTCTTGGAGGAAAATTGGTCTAGCTCTCAACTTAGCTAGAATAGAACCATCGTCGGATAAAGTCATCCGTGAATTCATTGCCCTTAATGCAATTAAGGATTTTCTACTCAAAGCGTCGACGACCACATTCTCCTTCCCGGGATGGTAATCAATGACCATCTCATAATCTTTTATCAACTTTAACCATCTCCGTTGTCTTAAGTTCAACTCTTTCTGCATCATCAAATACTTCAAACTTTTATATCAGTGAAAATCCGACATTTCTCACCATATAGGTGATGTCTCCATATCTTCACTGCAAAGACTATGGCAGCCAACTCTAAATCATGCGTCGGATAATTCTTCTCATGAGGCTTCAACTGTCTGGAGGCATAAGCAATAACTTTGCCTTCTTGCATAAGTACATGACCTAATCCATTTGAGGATGCATCATTTGTAAATCACAAATTCTTTCCCTGTCTCGAGTTGAACCAAAGCGGGGGCTTCATCAACATCGCTTTTCAGTTTCTCGAAACTTTGTTGGCATCTTTCATCCACTCAAACTTCACATTTTTCTCAGTAACAATTTAGTCATCGGGGTGGCAATAATAGAAAACCCTTGACAAATCATCTATAATAGCCGGCTAGGCCTAGAAAGCTTCTGATCTCAGAGATATTCTTCGGTGGATTCCAGTCCATTATGGCTGAAATCTTACTAGGGTCTACTCGAACTCCTTCTTCCGAGACAATATGTCCCAGAAACCCTACTTCCTTGAGCCAAAATTCACTTTTACTGAACTTGGCATATAATTGATTTTCTCGTAGAATCTGTAAAATTGTCCGTAGGTGCTCAGCATGCTCATTCTCATCTCGGAAATAAATCAGTATGTCGTCAATGAAAACGACTACAAACTTGTCAAGGTATGGTCTAAACATGCGGTTCATTAAGTCCATAAATACCGCCGGAGCATTGGTCAAACCAAAGGGCATGACTAAAAATTCATAATGCCCATACCTTGTTGGGAAGGTCATTTTAGGCACATCCGATTCTTTTACTCAGAGCAGTGGTAGTACCACGATCTCAAGTCTATTTTTGAGAACACGGTGGCTCCTTTCAACCGATCGAACAAATCATCGATTCTAGGCAATGGGTACTTATTCTTCATCATCACTTTATTAAGTTGACGGTAATCTATGCACAATCTCATACTACCATCTTTCTTTTTCACAAATAAAACCAGGAGCACCCGGGGAGAACAACTTGACCTTGCAAAGCCTTTATCGCATCGACTCTTGTAATCTGCGACTTTGACTCCTTCAACTCCGTTTGAGCCATTCTATAAGGAGTAATAGATATTGGTACAAGATGCAGTGAGCTAGTTCAATTTGAACTCAACCTCTTTAACCGGTGGTAGTCCCGGCAATTCTCTCGAAAACACATCCACGTACTCACATACTATTGGCACTAACTCAATCTTTAACTCTGTTTCTTTTCATTCAACACAAAGGCCAAATATGCTTCATACCCCTTTCTCATGTATCTCAATGCGTCACGTGAGAAATCAATTTCGACAATCTATTATGTTCATCGATTCTATGTGAAGGTCGCTCCCATCCCCACATCTCATTTCAATGTATTTCTTCCCACAATTAACTATTACATTATGGGCAGTTAACCAGTCCATACCGAGAATGAGATCAAACTCATCAAATGGTAACAACATAAGGTTTGTTTTAAAATAATGACCTCTAATCATTAATGGACATTCTCTACATACTTCATTCACTAACACACTCTTGTCTAAAGGATTAGACACTCTAATCACAAATTCTGTAAACTCTATAGGCATACTCAAATTGGATACCAATTTCATGCAAATGTAAGAGTGTGTAGATTCGGGATCTATTAAAGCAATAACTTTAACATCATGAAGAGAAAAGGTACCCGTGATAACATCATGGGAAGATGCCTCTTCGCGGCGCGAATGGCATAAGTCCGTGCGAGCGCCCTACCCTCGGGTCTCACTACCGCTCTCTAGGGTTACCTCTTCCACTTACCCCACTTAGGGGTTTCTCTGCGACCTTCCTCAGACCATACTCCCGGATCTTGGGTTCTGAGTTCTGTCCCCTTTCATCATCTCTGGACAATCTTTTATGTAGTGGTCCCGGGAACCACATCCAAATGAGCATTTCCTTGTGCTCGGTATTCTCCTAAATGACGTGCTACGCCACAATGTGGGCATTCGGGTCTATCGGATCGAACAATCCCCACACTAGCGATCAAGTAGTCGTGCTTTATTTCCGAATCACATTTACTCTTGTCCTTCTGGAAAATCTAGTGGAAGTAGCCGATCGGGCAGGGGGAAATCTCTCGACTTCTTGGATGGAGATTGGAATGACTTGTTCCATCGCCTCTTTCTAGAGTCGCGAGACTCCATTTCGATTTCTTCTTCTCTTTTACTAGTTCTTGGCTTTACAAGCCCTCTCGACCAAACACAACAAATTCCTTCAATTCTAGAACAAGTAATAAAGCAGTTTGATGTCCTCATTTAGCCCATCTTCAAATCTTTTACTCATGATGGCTTCGGTGGACACGCATTCTTGAGCATATTTACTGAGTCTTACAAACTCATGCTCATAGTCAGTTACAAACATCTTGCCTTGTTTCAGCTCTAGGAATTCATTCATTTTCTGGTCCACAAACCTTTGACTGATATACTTTTTCTTGAACTCTTCTTGGAAGAATTCCCATGTGATCTTTTCTCTTGGGAATACTGATACCAATGTGTTCCACCATTGATAGGCAGAATCTCTTAAAAGAGAAACTACGCACTTCATGCACTCTTCAGGTGTACATGACAGCTCATTAAATACCCTGATGGTATTTTCTAACTGAATTCAACTCTTCCAGGATCGTCATCATTTCTAGCCGGAATTCTTCAGCCTCATGTTTCCTGATCCTATCAACTGGAGGCTTAACCCCTCTTGCCACCTCTATTACTTGAGGGGCTACTAGGATAGGTTGAGGAATAGGCGAGGGTGGAGGGGGTTGTGCATTCGGGTTCGTACGAACGAACTCCATGTACCATGTGTTCATCATATGGAGGAAGGCTTCTCTAGCCTCTTCTCCTCCTCCTTGACTCACCGTAGTGGGTCTATTCTCGTTCTCATTCGGCACCGTCCCTTCAAAGTGGAAGTCGGGCGCGTTACATTTTCACGTCATCCGCCATATCCCTTTGGGATCCATTTACTATATATATAAACATAATTTAAGTCATCAGGAGTCGTCACACTATCATTATAAAAACATTCTTACGTATGGCATGTATAGCTAGACTCGTGCTCATGCTACGTTAGTCCTAGAACCGAGTAAATCGTAGCTCTGATACCACTAAATGTAACACCCCATACCCGAGTCCGAGGCTCAGACCGGATACGAGACATTAATATGCTTGAACTTACTTAATCATGACATTACGGGCTATAAAATTTTGTTCCAAAATTAAAACTTCTCATTCTTAAACAATTCGTACATTTCATAGGCCTACGAGGCCTTAAACTCGTACTGGTAAACTTTCGGAACCTTTCTTTGAAACAGGGGTTACACGCCCGTGTAATATAAGACACGCCCGTGCATAGGCATACACGCCTATGTCCTCACACCGTGCCCTAAAACTCAGTATTCTGCCAATTTCCACACGGCCATGACACGCCCGTGGACTTAGACCGTGTACTACATCTTGATATACTGACTTATTACACACGACCGGGCACACACCCATGTTCTAACCGTGTGTCATGCACGGCCTTAACACACGGCCGTGGGATTAGTCCGTGGCCTATTCTTACTTATAAGACTAAGGTGCAATTTACGCACGGCCTAGACACACGCCCGTGTGTCTAACCGTGTGGGCACTTAGAGGCTATTTACCATGCCAATTGCCATCCTGAAATTAAGATACAATTCATACTCATTTCCAAAATTCAATACTACATCATCTTGAATAATACTACATGCTTCATTGATAATTATAAACATACACACTTGGCCAATCAATTAGCCATATACAAAAGAATAACAAACTTAATAGCCTATACTTTGGCTCTTCTTAAAACATTTACTCAAAATGTAATGCTACCTATACATGCCATACTTAATAAAACAACTTGGCTTTACCAAAATAGCGATTGATAGTGTGCTCCGAGCTCCGATGACGGTGATCCTCGATATTAGCTTGGCGGGACTACATGGAAAGAAAGAATGAAAGACATAAGCATTTAGCTTAGTAAAATTGCATAATACACATAGCAACATTCTTACTTAATATAGACTATTTGATATAAACAATGGCATCATAAATTCAGCTATATAAAGCTTACTTACTTATACTTGATTCTTACATAACTCATGAAACTTACTAGTCTCATACTTGATAGGCAAACAAAGTACCTGTATCACTAGATCACATTGACCAGCATACTTGAACATAATACTCATAATTTCTAATTCATCATTCATAACATGAATAATATTCTTTTTCACTTGATAATAACCTTACTTACTTAGCTTTCTTATTCTCTCTTTGGAGCTTAACTCGTTTGCCTGATGAATTTATATGAATAACCGAGGATACTAAATCTCATCTAAATTTCGAGGCCATGACTTAACATGGACTTATACGAAGTCTTTCTTGTTCTCACCAATGCCATGCCTTAACTTGGACTTATATGGGATCTCTTTCTGTTGATAACTTTTCAATGCCAAGCTTGCATTGGTCTTACATGATAACTTGTTCAATGCCAAGCTTGCCTTGGACTTACATGATAACTTACTCAATGCCAAGCTTGCCTTGGACTTACATGATGACTTATTCAATGCCAAGCTTGCCTTGGACTTACATGATAACTTACTCAATGCCAAGCTTGCCTTGGACTTACATGATAACTAACTCAATGCCAAGCTTGCCTTGGACTTACATGATAACTTACTCAATGCCAAGCTTGCCTTGGACTTACATGATAACTTACTCAATGCCAAGCTTGCCTTGGACTTACATGATAACTTACTCAATGCCAAGCTTGCCTTGGACTTACATGATATCTTATTCAATGCCAAGCTTGCCTTGGACTTACATGATAACTTACTCAATGCCAAGCTTGCCTTGGACTTACATGATATCTTATTCAATGCCAAGCTTGCCTTGGACTTACATGATATCTTGCTTGCTTGCCGATGCCATGCCTCGGCTTGGTCTTATACGGACTTTCTTATTTCATGTGGTAGATCAAGTATCCTAAGCCATTCAACTTCAATCGGGGCTTTCTCATGCTTGATCTCATTAATTTCTTTGTTTAACATAACATTAAACATTTTTCATAATAACATTGTACATTATACTAAGCAATTCAATGATATAAATCATAAAGCTTAGAAATCATACAAACTTACCTCAATATACAAAATGTAGCTAGGTATGTAATTTAGTCCTCGACCTTGTTCTTGCCTCGGTTTGGATCCGAGCTTCATTTTTCTTGATCTATAGTCATAAATAGATCATTTAATAATCACATTGACTAAATTGACCCTTTACTCATACTTGGGCATAATTACTATTTTGCCCCTATACTTTCTCATATTTGCACTTTTGCCCCAAGGCTCTTAAAATAATTTTCATTCAACTTTCTTAAGCTACATGCTTAGCTGATTCATTTTCCCTACTATAGCAATCATCAATTCTCATTATTTCTAGTAGGTATGACTAATTTCATAACTATTACAAACTAGTCCATACTATCATATTTCATGAAATTCATTAAGGAAAAGATGTTTATCTAACATCAAACTCTCATAATCTTCCATAAAACATCATTTAGCAAGCATGTCATTCATAGATGAAATTTTTTAACATGCATCTTAGCTTATTTTATAGCTAAAAATAGCTAATTCATAATACGAGGACTTCAAAAACACGAAGAATATTAAAAACGGGGCTAAGATGAACTTACTAGCAAGCTTGAAAAAAATGAAGAACCCTAGCTATGGAGTCTTCAAATTTTCGGCAATGGAAGGAAGAAGATGAATGAAATTTTATCATCTTTTTCCTATTTAAATCACTTATTAGACAAATGACCAAAATGCCCTTATCTTTAAAAATTTCTATTTTACTAACTCATGTCCATTTTTGTCCAAAATTTATAATTTGGGCAAATTGCTATTTAAGGACTCATAATTAATATTCTAAAGCTATTTCATACAAAATGCTTCTAGAAACTCACATTTTACAACTTTTGCAATTTGGTCCTTTTTGACCATTCAACTTCAATTTAGCAAAATTGCTTCATGAAACTTTCACACTAACATGCAAACATGGAATGAACCTTAAAAACTCATAAATTCACCTCGAATTCGTGGTCTCGCACCACTATTTCGACTAGGCCCTAAATCGGGCTGTTACAGGTACCCCATGTAACCTCACAATCTCCGCTACATATAGCTTGGCCAACTTCTGTAATGAGTAACAAACACGAACCGGTATGAAGTGAGCGGGCTTCGTCAACCGATCGACAATCACCCACACCGAATCCTTCCTAGTAGGCATAAGAGGTAGCCCACTAACAAAGTCCATAGTTATCCTCTCCCACTTCCAAAGTGGAATCTTCACTGGCTGTAGCAACCCCAAAGGCAACTGATGTTCAGCCTTCACCTGCTGACACGTCAAGCACTTACTCACGAACTCGGTAACTTCTTGCTTCAGACCTGGCCACCAAAATTATTCACGCAAATCTCGATACATTTTACTCCCACTAGGATGCATAGCGTATGGACTACTATGTGCTTCTTGCAGAATCTTCTGTCTTAACTCGGAATCCTTCGGCATACAAGCCTTTTCACGGAAGCACAATACCCCCTCACTGTTCAAACTAAAGTCTTCCGTCTCACCACTTTCCACTTGCTAAAATCTAGAACTTAACGATTCATCTGACAACTGCTTCTCTTTAATCTGACTTACCCATGAAGGCTTCACTTGAAGTTCAGCTAACAAGCTCCCATCATCATACAAACTGAGATGAGCAAGCATTGCCCTCAAATCACATATCACCTTACGGCTTAACGCATCCGCCACTACATTAGCTTTACTTGGGTGATACTCAATCGAACAGTCGTAATCCTTTAACAATTCAATCCACCTCCACTGCCTTAAATTCATCTCCTTCTGGGTAAGGAGATATTTTAGGCTCTTATGATCAGTGTAGATAACCGACTTCTCTCCATACAAGTAGTGCCTCCAAATCTTCAGAGCGAACACTACCGCAGCTAACTCCAGATCATGCGTGGGATAGTTCACTTCATGAGGTCTCAATTGTCGAGACGCATACGGCACCATTTTCCATTCCTGTATCAATACACATCCTAACCCTGTGTGCGACGCATCACAATAGACAACAAACTCCTTCCCAGTCTCAGGCTGAATGAACACTGGTGCCTCCGTCAAAATCCTTTTCAACTTCTCAAAGCTTTCCTGCTGCTTATCTGACCAGACAAATGGTACTCCTTTTCGTAACAACTTGGTTAAAGGTGCAGCTATTAGCGAGAATCCCTCAACAAACCTTCTGTAGTACCCAGCTAACTCAAGAAAACTCTGAATTTCTGCTACTGACTTTGGTTGTTTCCAATCCAAAATAGCTTCAATCTTTTGGGGATCGACCCTAATCCCCTCGGCAGACACAACATGCCCCAGAAAGGTAACTTCTCTTAACCAAAATTCACACTTGCTGAATTTGGCATACAGTTGCTTCTCTCTCAGAATTTGCAGAACAATCTGAAGATGCGAATCGTGCTCCTCTTCCGTCCTTGAATAAATGAAGATATCGTCTATGAACGCTATGACAAACCGATCCAGATAGGGTTGGAATACCCGGTTCATCATATCCATAAACGCAGCTAGTGCATTCGTCAACCTAAACGGCATCACTAAGAACTTGTAGTGACCATAACGAGTTCGAAAAGCAGTCTTATGAATATTCGCCCCCTTGACCTTAAGCTGATGATAACCTGACCTCAAGTCTATCTTCGAGAAGACCGAAGCACCTCGTAGCTGATCGAACAGGTCGTCTATCCTTGGCAATGGGTACTTGTTCTTAATCGTCAACTTGTTCAATTGCCTATAGTCAATACACATGCGCATCGACCCATCCTTTTTCTTGACGAATAACACTGGTGCTCCCCACGGGGATACACTTGGTCAGATAAAACCATGGTCCAACAGTTCCTGAACCTGAGCTTTAAGTTCCACCAGCTCCTTCGGTGCCATCCTATATGGGGCAATAGACACCGGAGTTGTTCCCGGAAGTAGATCAATGTCGAACTCCACCTCACGATCCAGAGGTATCCCTAGAAGCTCTTCTGGAAAAACATCAGAGAATTCCTTCACCGTTCTAACATCTCTTACAGACAACTCCTTGGCTTCCAACACACTGACGAAAGCTAGGAAAGCCTCACACCCTTTTCTCACCATCCTTTCAGCTTTTAGAGCAGACACCACATTGGACAGGTAATTCCTTCTCTCACCTATCACCAACACCTCCTTATCCTCAAGAGTCTTCAGTATCATGCGCTTAGCAGCACAGTCCAAGTTTGCTCAATACTTAACTAACCGGTCCATGCCTAATATCAAGTCGAACTCGCCGAACGGTAACTCCATCAAGTCAGCCGGGAAAACTATCCCTTGAACTTCTAAAGGCACATTCCTGAAGAGTTTGTTCACTATTACAGATTTTCCTAAAGGACTAATCACAGTCATTTCCCTAGGAGTGACTTCAGATTCTATACTCAAAGTTCTAGACACAGTACTAGCAACATACGAATGTGTAGATCCAATACCTATCAGTGTTGTAAAGGGCAAACCAACAATAAGGAACGTACCCATTATGACATCCGATGCATCGCCATCCTCTCGGTGTCTAGCTGCATAAACCAACCCAGGCTGTCTCGCATCTGTATTCCCAGCACCTCTGCCCGGTGCTCCACGCCCTCGACCAAAACCATTTCCTCCCCTAGCCGGACCACGACCTCTCGGTGGTTGCTGCCCACCTCTTCCAGACTAAACATAACCCTGACCTACTGACCGCGCTCTGTTTGGCTCTTGCGGACAGTCCCTTACCCGATGATCCATAGACCCACACCTGAAGCATCCTCTACCACCTACCCAACACTCCCCCGAATGAAATTTCCCACATTGAGCATACAGTTGAGATTGACCAACAGCAACAAGCTTCGCAACTCGACTCGGCCCATCAAACCTAGGCCTCTTTTGAAAATTCCCAGCAGATCCTAACGACCCAAAGCTCCTCTTGTTCCTACCCCTATCCTTATCCTGGTTCTGCCTCTCCGATCATTTCACCTCTTCAGCTATCTTAGCCTTCTCAACCAGAATGGCAAACTCTCTTTCCCGTTGTGGAGCTATCAGTACTCGTAACTCATCCCTCAGACCATCCTCAAACCGAACACAACGCTCGTAATCAGTTGAAATGATACCTCGAGCATAACGACTTAACTGCAGGAATTTTGCCTTATACCCAGCCACTGACTTATTCCCCTGGACCAAGTTCAGAAATGCCTTCCTCTGGGCGTCCATATAACTCGCCCCAACATACTTTCCCTGGGACGCTGTCTTAAAGAAGTCCCAGGTAATACGGTCGGCGCTGTACCATCCCTTACCATGAGCCACCACTGGTATGCCTCGTCTTGAAGAAGGGACACTACCTCTTTCAGCTTCTCTTCTGCGGTACAGTCAAGATCGTCCATGATTCGTTCAACTGCTTCCAACCAGTACTCAGCTACGTTAGGAGCCACACCAGAAATGCCCCTAAACATCTCAGCCCCATTAGCTCGGAGTCACTCAGAAATAGATTTTTGAGCTACTGATCCCGTGCTTGCTCCAGTAACCCGCTCCAAAACACGCAACATAGCTTGAGACACAGCATCATCTCCACCAGTTTGGTCCTGAAATCCCGCTTCTGCAATTGGTGATGCTGGCACTTCACCTTCCAGTCTATGCCCTGATTCCGAGGGTTCAGCCTCAACACCCCAGCCTCTACCATGGCCGCGCATTCCACGTCCATATCCTCTAGCGCTCATGATTACCAATTCGAATTAATCTGATTACAAATTTTATTAATTAGCATATCTTCCACTGTTTATTACCGGGTAGTCTTATGGAAATAGAGTTAGAAGTGGTTTTTCGCAAAACATATATACCTAAAGGTTTAAATCTCTAAAGTCAAATTTCTTAATACTAGCAATTACAACACAATATAATCACCTCATTCAAATCAACCAATAATCAGAAAACTTACCGTGTAGATTGGTGCCGGAGACTCGGGTGCCATGCTTCAAAAACAAAACATATATTTCTTAACCAATATTTCAAACCAATTTTTGGAAAACATTGTCGAACCCATTCCACAGTCGAGTTTTGAAACCTAGGCTCTGATACCAAAATTGTAACACCCCAAACCCGGCCTAAACGTTACGACCGGATCTGGTATGTCACAAGGAAAGGAAAATTTGAAAATTCTAACTAAATATCGTGATTTGGAGAAACTTCGCCTTGAGTTATTTCATTTTAGAGAGAATTTAAAATATTTGTTTTAAAATGAACTGAATATCGAAATCAGGTTTATTTGTCATAAGTTATTCACATGTCATCTTTTGGTAACACCATTTTAAAAGAAAATAATGGTTTATGTTTGTATTTTAGAAAAAAACCTCATATTAAATATGTCGCTTTATGCATAATCATAGTGCAATCATAAATCCCAAGTTTAAAGTTATAGTGGCCTTATTACATAATAGAATCCCTGAATTTAAAAAGTAAAATTAAATAAGAACTGAAAGTTTACGAGAAAAACAATGCATGGCCACCTCGAAGTCTGCCTCGGCTCCAAAACCGCAATATATGAATTACCTGCAAAATTAAGCAGAGGGGTGAGTCGCCAAGACTCAGTGTGCAAATCCCCTTATAATGTAATCTTGGCCTTAAGCCCACAGATGCCCATTGGGCCTTAGCCCACACAATACAGCATATTACATATGAATGCAATGCAGCCCAGCCCAACCTAGTTTTTCGTCCTCTACATCACCTGAATCAGCCAAACGCCCGTGGCACCGAGCCACTGTGGTTCCAGACCACCGTGATACCAGATCACTATGACAGAGTCACTAATTATATATGTGGGGCCAACCCACCGTGGTACCAAACCACTGTGACAATCCCTGATAAATATATGTGGGGCCAACCCACTGTGGTACCAAACCACTGAGACAAGTCACTGAATTACATATATGTGTGGTGACAAACCACCGTGGTACCAAACCACTGAGACATAGTCACTGAATAAGATATGTGGGGACAACCCACTGTGGTACCAAACCACTGTGACAGTCCCTAAAAACACTTCCCCTTTACATCATATCCCAAGCCCATGCACATATTAACATACTGAGATGAATGCAAACATGCTTCCAAAGCACAGCGGTGAATTGTATCATACATACATACTTTCGAAAATAGAACCATATAGGTACTTACCCGGTGTCTCCAACCTTACCCACGAGGGTATCTCGACTATCTAAGTAGTTGTTTCGGCTTTCAGCCAACTCAGTTATTAACAAAAATTACTAAACTAAAGTGTGAGCATTACACACCTGATTATGCGTAAAACTAGACTCTCTACGTCGACGCTCTCACTAGCAGGGATAACAGCTATTTGTCTATCCCAGGCAGAGGTCGGCTCTCTACCACACCCCGGCGAAAAGTCTCGAACTGCCGACACAGCACGTCTTTTAAATTTAAGAGCAGGGACTACAGGTCCACTCTCTTCCTTAGATAGGCTAGCACTCATATCCATGAAGAGACTTGATCAGTTCAGAACTATGATGAAATAACGATTTCCCCAACAAGGGGTTTGATTATGACAGAGTAATGAATAGAGGCTCAACACAAAGAAAAAAAGAGGGCTTCTTACCTTAAAACCCGAATGGAAAGGTAAGATTCGGAAATCAACCAATCTTTAGGCTTCGGTCTTCAAGACGTTCGGCTTCTGGGGTTTCCCGGAGTAAACGTTCCAAAACGAGAAAGAAGAGAAGGAATTAGCCGAAATTTAACCATCAGAACCAAAATAGTCATTCGGCTATGACCACACAGAACCAAAAAGAATGAGAAAGAAATGAGAGAGTCCATCTTACCTTGCACGATAGGACCCTGCTGAAGAAGAGACTTTCGGCAACCCACAGAGATGCTTCTTGATATTCGGTTGATAATGGTAGATAATCAAAGGTGGTTCGGCTCAAGAGAAAAATAAAGAAGACAGAAAAGAATGAAGAAAATGGAAGCAATGCGAAAGAGAAAGGGGTTTCGGCTTTGGAGAAGAGTGTAGCAAAGAGAAGAAAAGAAAGTTGAATGGAAAAGGAATAATGGTAAGGAGAGATTCGGCTTAGGTATAGAGGAGTCAAGACTAGGTTCGGCCAAAGGTGCCTTTAGTAAACTTGAAGGAAAAGCAATGCACGAATGGGAAGGTTTGACAACAAAAGGGAAAAGATGAGAAGAAATTGAGAAAACAAAAAGAAACACACAAGAAGAGACCTTAGATGCACTTAGGGAATTTCGGCACACACACAAAAATTAGGCAACCCGAAATGGAAAACAAAAACTCTCTCACCAATTCGGCACTCCCTAGCCTCAACAACATATAGCCGAAATTTCCCCCTTCAAGCTCCCCAAATTCAGCCAACACCTTCCACATTCACCAAATCCCTTCTTTTGCTCCTACTTTAACTCTCTAACACCCATTTGAATTGGTTTGACCAATTCAAACTCCACCAACCCCTCATGTCCACTCATTTCAAATGCTTGACTCCTTCAACAACCACCAAGAAGAGTCGAGCCGAATGCCAACACCTTACCACCTTGAGCATAAAAAAAAAATAAAGCGCCACTTGCTGTAGAGGAGACTTGAACTCCTCCCTCCTTCTGCTCTCTTGTGACGCCACTCCCTTGCACCTTAAGTGGCGTCACTTGCCACCACACCACACTCCTTCTTGTGCCAACAATTTACAAGTAATTACACATAAGACCTGCCCCAGCTAGCTCTCCCCTCCAAAGTGCCCAAAAAGTAAAATTTTCTAAAGTTCTGGCTCGAACCCGAGCCTCTCCAAGACCCCCAAACACACCAAAATAACATGCTAAACCAGCCCAACACCTTAATTAGCACAAAATACAGAACCCCTAATTCTAGGATGTTACAGTTCTGATCTACTCCCGAGATGAAACCGAGCATGTCGAGCATCTGAGACTTGTGCTACAGACTTTGCAAGATAAACAGTTGTATGAAAAGTTTAGTAAGTGTGAGTTCTGGTTACGTGAAGTCAGTTTTCTAGGGCATGTTGTATCAGTATCAGGTATCAGGGTTGATCCGAGCAAAATTTCAGCTATACTTGACTGGAAACCACCGAAAAATGTTTCTGAAGTTCGAAGCTTTTAGGGACTTACTGGTTACAATAGACGGTTCGTGAAGGGTTTCTCTATGATTGCTACACTGTTGTCAAAGCTGTTATAGAAAGATGTTAAGTTCGAGTGGTCAGAGAAGTGTCAGAAAAGTTTGATCAGTTGAAAGCTCTTTTGACCGAAGCTCCAGTGTTAGTTCAGCCTGAATCGGGTAAAGAATTTGTCATTTATAGTGATGCATCTTTGAATGGTTTGGGTTGTGTTTTGATGCAGGAAGGCAAAGTCATAGCTTATGCCTCGAGACAATTGAAGCCACATGAAAATAACTATCTGACACATGATTTGGAACTAGCAGCCATTGTGTTTGCGTTGAAGATTTGGCGTCATTATTTGTTCGGTGAGAAATGACATGTTTATTTTGATCACAAAAGCCTGAAGTATTTGATGACTCAGAAAGATTTGAATTTGAGACAACGCTGATGGTTAGAGTTGTTGAAAGATTACGAGCTAGTGATTGAATACCATCCGAGAAAGGCTAATGTTGTTGCTGATGCTTTAAGTCGAAAGTCATTATTTGCTCTGCGTGCAATGAACGCGCCTATGGTTATATCTGATGATGGTTTGATAATAACTGAATTAAAAGCAAGACCGTTGTTTGTTC
Source organism: Gossypium sturtianum (assembly GCA_025698515.1). Classification (NCBI taxonomy): domain Eukaryota; kingdom Viridiplantae; phylum Streptophyta; class Magnoliopsida; order Malvales; family Malvaceae; genus Gossypium; species Gossypium sturtianum. The sequence goes on from CM046944.1 coordinate 20,035,432, forward strand.
AACAAATTTGTGATGCTCAGAAAGTTGATAATGATTTGTTAACAAAATGAACTCAATGTGAAACTAATGTTGAATCAGAATTCTAAGTTGATGAAAATGCTGTTTGAGGTTCAAAATTTGAATATGTGTTCTGAGGAATTCAGATTTGATTCAGATGATCTTGAATGAAGCTCACAGCAGTCGATTATCTATTCATCCGGGTAGTATGAAAATGTATAATGATTTGAAACAGTTCTATTGGTGGTCTGGTATGAAATGAGACATATCAGATTTCGTTTCAAAATGCCTAGTCTGCCAACAAGTGAAAGCTGAACATCAGTTACCTTCTAGGTTACTTCAGCCAATTATGATACCTGATTGGAAGTGGGACAGAGTCACGATGGATTTTGTATCCGGTCTACCATTGACACCGAGCAAGAAAGATGCAATTTGGGTTATTGTGGATAGATTAACTAAAACTACTCATTTTGTTCCGATTTGCACTGATTATTCACTTGATAAACTGGCTAAATTATATGTATCACAAATTGTGAGACTACATGGTGTGCCTATTTCTATTGTTTTGGACAGAGACCCGAGATTCACATGGCGATTTTGGAAGAAATTGCAAGATGCTTTAGGTACTAAACTACACTTTTGCACAGCTTTTCATCCGCAGACAGATGGTCAATCAGAACGAATCATTCAGATACTCGAGGATATGTTGAGATGTTGCATCCTTGAGTTTGAAGGTACGTGGGAACGATACTTACCTCTGATTGAATTTGCTTACAATAATAGCTTTCAATATAGTATCAAGATGGCACCTTACGAGGCTTTGTACGGTAGTAAATGTCGTGCACCATTGTATTGGACCGAGCTCAGTGAAAATAAGATACACGGGGTTGACTTGATCAAAGAAACTGAACAGAAAGTGATAGTGATCCGTGATAGCTTGAAAGCTGCATCAGATCGCCAAAAGTCATATGCAGATTTGAAACGTAAAGATATTGAATTTCAGATCAGAAATAAAGTGTTTTTGAAAGTTTCACCGTGGAAGAAAGTACTTAGGTCGTAAAGGCAAGTTGAGTCTGAGATTCATTGGGCCGTATGAGATCATAGAGCGTATCGGGCCGGTTGCTTATAGATTGCAGTTGCCACCTGAGCTAGAAAAGATCCATAATGTTTTTCATGTTTCGATGCTCCGTAGATATCGATCTGACCCTTCACATGTGATTAATCTGACAGATGTTGAAATACAGTCTGATATGACATATGAAGAGGAACCGATTCTTATTCTGGCTCGTGAGATTAAAGAATTGATAAATAAGAAAATTCCGTTAGTCAAAGTACTGTGGCAAAAACACGGAGTTGAGGAGGCAACTTGGGAGTCAGAGGATACAATGAGAGAACGTTATCCGAACTTATTCACTGGTAAAATTTTTGGGGACGAAAATCCCAAAGGGGGGGAGAGTTGTAACAGCCTGATTTTGACCCTAATCGGAATAGTGGTTTTGGGACCACAAATCCGAGTCCGAAAAATATTTTAAAATTATTTTCCGTGCTTATTATGTGTGAATTTGTTGGTGTTAAGTTTTCGTGACTTAATTTTGTCGTTTAGGTGCCCGATTAAATAAAAGGACTTAATCGCATAAAATGTAAAAGTTACAAATTAAAGCGTAAAGTGCTAATTTGATAGTGGATTTTTAATATGGGGTCCTTAAAGGGCAATTATCCCACTTTAAAGATAGTGGACGGTACATGGTCTTTGTAACATCCCGAATTTGGGCCTAGTAGGATTGGGCCCAAAGGGCCTTGAGCGTAGTAGCGTTTAAAATTTTTGAGATCAAGAGATCGGCATTAATGCAGGTTAGACCTATTAGGTGAGTGATTTTGGAAGGTTAGGGGGCTTCTATAAAGTCCCGGGATCAAACTTGAGCTTTAGGAAAATTTTGGTTTTAGGTGAAAAAAAACCCTGGGAGTTAGTAGGTAGGCTTTAAGAATAAAATGTGGAGAAAAATGTCACAAGTGGAGTGTGTGGTGTAGTGGCAAAGTGACGCCACTTAGGGAGCAGGGGGTGACGCCACAAGGAAGGAAGGAGGTCCAAGGTTCAAGGCGTGGAACTTGCATTTCTTTTAGATTATTTTATTAAATGGATTTAGACCTTGGCCATAGACTTATCTTTAGTTGGGCACGTTTTAAGACACAAGAGGAGCTTGTGGCCTAGTGGCTAGCGGCGTAGATTATGCTACAAGGGAGCCTGAATTCGAATCTCATGACAAGCAAGGGAGTATTTATTTTGCGGATTGGACGGTAAGAGTTTGAGTTGGATTTAAACTCTACTAACGGAGGGATCCCACATCGAAAAGATACAAAGAGGGAAGGTGATAAGCTGGCTATATATAGAGCTATCTATGATGGGAGGAAGCACACCTGGTTGGCGTTGGGCATAGGAGCATTTGGAGCACGGATTAGCACCAGATTCCTATCAGGTGTGTATTCTCTCTACTCTAGTTGTAGAGCGGCAAATGCCGAATGCCGGTCACACGGCGATAGTAGCCACACGAGCGTGCGAGCGCACGTGTGGGGCTTCGACGCGATAGTTGAGGCCATCGTTAGTATTCTTGTGGGTTGATGTTGTTTGGGCCACGATGGGCCGATAGGGGCCGAGTGGGCCCGTGGGCCCATATGAGTAGATTGTATGATTGCGTAGTATATATTAGACTGGACTAGGTGAATCTCATATCTGTGGCTAAATTTGTACTAGTTGGGCCACACGAGCGTGTGGGCCCGAATGGGTCAAAATCAGGTTTCAGGCCCAATAGTCCGGTAACGACCGAAAATGGTAGCTGAGTCGCTCGGGGCAACATTAGGCCTTTGGAAAGGCCATTACAGGTGCGAAATTACTGAAAGACCCTCGATAGGTAAATTACGAAAATACCCTTGGTAGGTAAAATTATTGTTATACCCTTAGAGGTTGATTAGCTTGATTATGTTGTATTCTATTTATCTTATTATGATGGTAATTCATGCTATACGTTATATTTAATATATGTTTTGCATACACGACATACTGCATACACAAATTATTATGTCATATTGCATGGGATTTGGGTTATGATATTGAAAGGGGAAGTGTGATTCTAAGACTGTCACCAGTGGTTTGGTACCACACGTGGGTTGGCCCCACATAATTTTATCCAGTGACTATGTCTCAGTGGTTTGGTACCACAGTGGTTTTGCACCACATATATTATTTTCGTGACTCGTCCCAGTGGTTTGGTACCACAGTGGGTTGGCCCCACATATGTTATCAGGGATTGTCACCAGTGGTTTGGCACCACAGATGGGTTGGCCCCACATGTTATATTTAGTGACTTTGTCACCAGTGGTTTGGTACCACATATGAGGTGTGTAGCAGATGGAGGGTTGATTGTAGAAATCCCCGCAGGTGTGTTTTGGCTGGTACGGGTGGCGTGTAGAGGATGGAAAATTAGGTTGGGCTGGGTTACATTGCACTCATATCTTTTGTATGCCATATTGTGTGGGCTAGGGTCCAACGTGCCATTGTGGGCTTGAGCCGTTTGTGTTATATGGGGGAATTACACACTGAGTCTTGGTGACTCACCCCTCTGCTTAATTTTGCAGGTAATCAATAGATCACGGATTTGGGAGCCGATGCGGACTCGTGGTGGCCATGAAATGTTTCTTTTCGTAAACTCGTTTCTTTCTTAAAAACTTTTTATAATTGGGATTCTGTTATGTAATAAGGCCACTTTAACTTTAATTTGGGTTTCTGCTTTAATTCAGTTATCACATTTTTTTGAACTGTCAAAAAGGGGATTTTTCCTAAAATAAAAAAAAAATACCATCATTTCCCTAAAAAGGTGATAACAAAAGATGACATACGATTGACTAATTAATTTAGAGGTTTCTATTAAAATTGCAACAATGTTTTCAACTGTCACCTTTCTGAAATTTCCCTAAGTACGGCTTTTACAAATAAACCTGTTTTCAACTCTTAGTTATTGTAATACGAAGTTGGTAAGATATTCTCAAACAGAATTCTAAATTTATCTTTAAAATGGAATCACTAAACGAAAAGCTTTTATTAAAATACGATGTTCTGCTAAAAATTTCAAAATTTCCTTTCCTTGTAACATACCAGATTTGGTCGTAACATATTGACCGGGTTTGGGGTGTTACAGTCTTAAATGACCTTGGAAATTATGTTATATAATATTATTATTAAAGGTTAATAAAGTAAATAGGTAATAAACTAATATAAGTTAAATAAAACATAATTAAAACAAGTTGTCATCTTTATTTTTGCTTGGCCGAAAGTTGAAGAAAGAAAAGAAAGAAAAACTTAGCATATTCGGCACTTTGGAGCTTTAACTTAGGTATGTGTTTTGTTCGGTTTTTGATAATTTTTACGTTTTTGAGATCGTTGCTTTGTGTACTTCAAAACCCATGTCTCAATTTGTGATTTTGATGATGATTTTGTGTTTTTCCATTGATGATATCTTGTGGTTTTTTATGTTTAATGATGAAATATGAAATATATGTGTTAGATTTACAAGTTTTGTCTTTGAATTTTTGATGAATTTGAGTAATTTAGACTAAATTGCAAAAATAAATTTTTGAGGGACTAAAATGTGAAATAAATGAAATGTGTGGGCTTGTATGGACACTAGGAAAATTCGGCCCTTGTATAGTGTGGTCAAATTTTGTGTATTGTGTGTTTTGTGCAAAAAGGACTAAATTGTAAAAAGTGTGAAATGTTAGGGGCAAAATTGTAATTTACCCATTTATGTGTTTTTAGGCTAAATTGAATAGAATGGTGTTTAAATAAGCTTAATTTGAATATGTTTAGATTAAGAATTAAAGAAATTAGATTTGGATCGGGGAAAGACAAAAGTGGTCGAATAGCCAATTTAACAGTCGTCGACGTCCGAGGTAAGTCCATAAGCATTTAAAAGTTGATATAACTATGAATATATATTTTTTATGTATTAAATTGAATTATTTGAATTTATATATGTTATGGTCGAATGTAAACATTGTGATTTGGCTAATTTTCGAGCTTGATTCGATCGAGTTTCGACGTCTGAAAGCCCCGTACGAACCTTAGGAATAGATAGGATACATATGTCATGACATAGGATATCCGATATGTGTTATCATGTAAGGCCACGTCTGGGACGTTGGCATCGATTTATGTTTACGTGTAAGACCCTGTCTAGGATAGTGGCATCGATATGTGATTACATGTAAGACCACGTCTGGGATGTTGGCATTGTACGAGCTTCCGACTATCCACGTATCCTCTTGAATTCCGAATGGTTCAACGGGCATGTGTAAGTGAAGGCCAATGTGTAATTCAAACTAAAAGAACTCAGGTATGTATATAAACTGTGCTGTGAAAAGCAAGGTAAGTTAAATGTATAGTTCGTTGTACAAAATATAATGTTTGAGCATGTGAACTATATATATGTTTCTAATTTGATGTATTCGGCCAAATTTGGTTAAATGTGTTTTGATATTTAAATTTAGTAAGTATTTGTGTATGTGGAACATTTAAAGTGCTTGTTATAATTTTGTATATTTGATTTTGCTAAGTTGGTTTCTATTAACTTGCTTATGACTTACTAAGCTTAAATAGCTTACACTGTGTTTTCTGTTTATCTCTGTTTTATAGATTTTGGATACGTTACGAGCTCGGGGATCGTGAGCAAGACTATCACACTATCGACAGTCTCTTTTGGTATTTTTACTAAGTTGATTTTGAGTATATGGCATGTATAGCATAGTAAAAGGTTGAATATGAGTTAAGTACTTTTGAATGTAATTAATAGCCATGCAAAGATGGCTTATCTTCTTTTGATTGATTTAGTTTATATGTTTGTGGTTGGAGATGGTCTTTGAAAATAGGTTTATACTTCTGCTTATTTGATTATGGTATATGTTCAAATAGGTAAGTATATGCTATGTTTTAAAACTAGAAATATTGAACTTGGATATGTGATTATTACTGGTACATTGGTTATGTTTGGTATGATGAATTGAATTAGTAAAAAAAAAATGGACTTGAACCGAAGGTAAACATGGATATTTTGGCTATGGGTAAGTGATGATATTAGGGACATGTTGAATTCGATTAAGTGTTATGTAATTGTATATTTGTTATGCATTATATAAAGTTTGATTTATTTACTAAATGAACTATGGTTGAATGTATCTTTGTGTGTACATATATATCAATTGAATGATGTTAAATGAAATGTATATGTAATAAGTATTTAGTAAGTATGTAAATTAATAAGTTGGGATTTGGTATTGATGATATATATATATGTTCAAATACAACAAATAGGTATGTGGTCATATTAGTCATCAAGTCTTGATAATTAGAATTGAAATGATAAGGTTAAAATACATATGTATTCGGCAATGTTGTGATAATATAATGGATGAATGCATGTGATACAAATGAAATTTGTTTTATAATTTGTTTATGAAATTAGTGAATATTATATGTAATTATGGTTGTGAAATAATGGATATGTTCATGATCAATTTGGGATTTATAATGTGACAGAAATTCAAATAGAAAATTCATGTAGGCATGTGTATGTGCAATCGGCTTAGGAATGTGATTAAGAAATTATGTATGTGTTTGCATGGATATTCGGCTATACTTGTTTTAAACATTTGATTGTTGATAATGGTTCGTTCTTTATGGGATAGTTGTTAGATGATAAAAAAATGATTATTATGTTATATAATATTATGTGTGTATTAGTTCTGAAAAGGTAATGTAATTAGGTATATCATCTGCCTTCTTAAATGATTGGTATGTATAACAGATTATTTAAGTTGTTAAACATGATATTTGAATGTCACAAGGAATGAGTGACTAAACATGTGATTCATTTGGTTAATGATATGTAGTATATTGATTATGCATAAGTTGAGTTTGATATTCGTTTAATAAATGAAATAGAAATATTGAATGTTAAGTATGTGTGTATGAATTGTTAAATTTTTTTTTAAATTATATGCCTGTTTTGAGTTGTGTTTCATTCGGTAATGTCTCGTAACCCTAGTCCGGCGACGGATACGGGTTAGGGGTGTTACAATTACCGGACTTATAAAATAATTAAATAATAATTTCACATTCATTTTCAAATTTCATGCAATCATCATTCAAAGTCAATCGCATTGTCCCTAGTACGAGCCTACGAGGCCCTAAACATGCTTTAGAAGTGGTTTGAGACTAAACCGGTAGCTCAAGAAATTTTTGAAACACTTAGAAAAATTTTCAAATTTCAAGGGACACACGCTTGTGTGGTCTGGCCGTGTGTCACACACTGCCAAAGACACGCCCGTGTCACAAGCCGTGTGGACATTCGAAATGGGATCACATGGCCGTGTCCCAGCCCATGTCTGACCCCGTGTAACTCTCTAACCTGGGTCACATGACCAACACACACACCCGTGTGGCTAGCCCGTATGCCCTAAAAATGGCCACATACGCTCGTGTACCAGGCCGTGCCAAACCTGTAGGGTATACTGACTTATGCCACACGGCCAAGTCACACGCCCGTGTGCTGAACCATGTGGAGCATACTGACTTGATTTTTAATTCAACACCAGGGGACACACGGCAGTGCAACCTGATCGTGTGTCAGACACGGCTGAGACACAAGCCCGTGTGGACAAAAATAGGCTATTTACCAAGCCAATTTGCCACCCAAACTTGCACACCCCTAAACCAACCCATTTAGCACCAAAACATAGCATATATAGGCATTCTTCTAACTCAACCAAACATAAATCATACCATTTCAATACCAACAGCAACAAGTCTCACATGTACCACAATATGCTACTCCATTTTATACCAAATTCACATCCCCAATTCAACTAAATGGACACTTTCAAACATGAATCAGTTTACCTAAACCCACAAGCATACTAATTCTCAATTCATCAACAATTTGACATCCACAATACCTATTATCAACAAGCATCACATATTCATCATTTAACACATAACCAAAGCCATATGCACCTATGTATACACAACCAAACCAACCAAATTAGGCCAAATCTCATGGCTATATACAAAACCAAAATTTAGACATTTATAATGTAACATCCCCAAACCCGGCCCATTCACTACGACCGAATAGTGGTTATGTCATCGGGAAAAGACGGTTGAAAATCTTAAAATAAAACATCGTAGTTTCTTTGAATTTTGGAAAACATATCTTTGGAATAAAACTTTGCTATAAAACTCATTCATTTTTAAAACTTTAGTTTATAATATCCAATTTGAATAAATAGGTTGCAAACCATAAATCATTTTCACGTAGCAATTTAATTTAAATAAACCATAGTTAAAGTAATACCAAAAACATAAAATGGCCTTTATTACAACCCAACAATTCAAATAAAGTACTTATATCAAAATTAAGCATGGAATAATTGAACATCATCCTCGGCATGGGCCACCTTGTCCTCTCGATCCGGTCGACTTTATGCACTACGAAATGGTTAATGAAAAGAGTGAGTCCATCGACTCGGTGCATAACCACAACACATATTTCCATCCGTATGGGCTTGGCCCATACCCACACAACCATCGAAACAAATCATGCAAGAATGCATCTCAGCCCAACCCACTATCCAGCGTGACACCAACCTTAGCGGACTCCGCGCTAAGGCGTGGCTAATCCACGATCACAACCGAGTGATCCACATATGTTACCTCGGCGGACTGCTTGCACAAGGCCGTGGTGAGCCGCGATCACATCGTGATCCATAAATCTTACCTCGGCATTCTCGCCGCCGGTCGTGTGGTGAGCCACCGATTAAACAAAGTGATCCAAATATCGTAATCTGTCTGCGGTGATGCACATAGCAATCAACCGCCGAGATGGGCACCAAGCCAACATCTCCTTGAGGTAGCACAAAGCTCACCATCAAGCGCTAATGTAGCGGAGCTATCATTAGACCACGTACACCTCGTGTACACTTCCTCCTTCATCGAATCAAGCCCCACCTCATGCAAATATATAGATGCTACATGTTAAGTCATTGTATCACATAGGTATATAAATATACACATATACAATTATACATCACAAATAATCTTACCATCACGGTACTCATCACTTAAGCCATTATAAATGGCTACCACACTAACACAGGTTTAAGCGTTAGCAATCAAACCGAGAAATAGTGCGATGATTACGCACCTAAATGATACCAAGACCAAGCGCTTCTGCCGCAGCGCGCATGGACTAACGGACTTACAAAGGTTCCCAGTGACAGGCTCTTCTTCCCACAATCGGCCTTGGCATAAAAACAATGAACACTTAGGCCATTCGGCCAAGACAAAAACTATAGCACAAAGAAAACTAACACGCCCTTACCTTGCTAATCAACCTTTAAGGGTAAAATCGTAATTTTACCTACTAAGGGCATTTTCGCATTTACCCACCAAGGGTATATCGGTAATTTCGTACACGAATGGCCTTTCCAAAGGCCCAGTGTCGCCCAGCGACCCAACTACCATTTATCGTGAAATGGACTATTGAGCCTAAAGCCCAATTTCGCCCATTCGGGCCCACTGCGCTCGTGTGGCCCACCTAACACAAATCTAGCCACGTTTATGAGATTCACCTAGTCTAGTTCAACATATACTAACCAATCATGCAATTTACTCGCATACCCACGGGCCCATTGCCCAACTCGCCCATCAGCGACTAGCGCCCCAACCCACAAGAATACACTTATGGCCTCAACTATCGCGTCGAAGCCCCACACACGCGCTGCGCGCGCTGCGTGTGGCTACTATTGCCGTGATCGGCACTTCGAATTAGTAGCCACACGAGCGCGTGCGCGCACGCGTGGGGCTTTCACGCCGATAGTTGAGGCCATAAGTAGTATTCTCAGGCGGGTCGCTACAGCCGCCGCTGACGGGCCGGCAATGGCCCAATGGGCCCGTGGGCCCTATGAGTAAATTGCATGATTGGTTAGTATATGTTGAACTAGACTAGGTGAATCTCATAAACGTGGCTAGATTTGTGTTAGGTGGGCCACACGAGCGTGTGCCCGAACAATAAATTGGGCTTTAGGCTCAATAGTCCATTTCACCAGAATGGTAGTTGGGTCGCCGCGAATGACATCGGCCTTTGGAAAGGCCATTCTGTGTACGAAATTACCGATATACCCTGGTGGGTAAATTACTTAAAAATGCCCTTAGTAGGTAAAATTACGATTTTACCCTTAAAGGTTGATTAGCAAGGTAAGGGCGTGTTAGTTTTCTTTGTGCTATAGTTTTTGTCTTGGCCGAATGGCCTAAGTGTTCATTGTTTTTATGCCAAGGCCGATTGTAGGGAAGAAGAGCCTGTCACCGGGAACCTTTTGTAAGTCCGTTAGTCCTCAAGTGCATGTATAAATAGCTTTCTGGTTTTGGTATCATTTAGGTGCGTAATAATTGCACTATTTCTTCTCGTTTGATTGCTAACGCTTAAACTCGTGTTAGGTGTGGTAGCCATTTATAATGGCTTAAGTGATGAGTACCGTGATGGTAAGATTATTTGTGATGTATAATTGTATATATGTATATTTATATACCTATGTGATACAATGACTTAACATGTAGCATCTATATATTTGCATGAGGTGGGGCTTGATTCGATGAAGGAGGAAGTGTACACGAGGTGTACGTGGTCTAATGATAGCTCCGGCCACATTAGCGCTTGATGGTGAGCTTTGTGCTACCTCAAGGGAGATGTTGGCTTGGTGCCCATCTCGGCGTTGATTGCTATGTGCATCACCGTAGACAGATTACGATATTTGGATCACTTTGGTTGATCGATGGCTCACGACCACGACCTCGAGCGGCGAGAATGCCGAGGTAAGATTTATGGATCACGATGTGATCGGTGGCTCACCGCACGCCTTTGTGCAAAGCAGTTCACCGAGGTAACATATGTGGGATCACCTCGGCCAGATCGGTGGATTAGCCACGCCAGGCGAGGAGTCCGCTAAGGTTGGTGTCACGCTGGATAGTGGGTCAATGAGATGCATTCTGCATGATTTGTTTCGATGGTTGTGTGGGTATGGCCAAGCCCATACGGATGGAAATATGTGTTGTGGTTATGCATCGAGTCGATGGACTCACTCTTTCATTAACCATTTCGTAGTGCATAAAGTCGACCGGATCGAGAGGACAAGGTGGCCCATGCCGAGGATGATGTTCAATTATTCCATGCTTAATTTTGATATAAGTACTTTATTTGAATTGTTGGGTTGTAATAAAGGCCATTTTATGTTTTTGGTATTATTTTAACTATGGTTTATTTAAATTAAATTGCTACGTGAAAATGATTTATGGTTTGCAACCTATTTATTCAAATTGATATTATAAACTAAAGTTTTAAAAATGAATGAGTTTTATAGCAAAGTTTTATTCCAAAGATATGTTTTCCACAATTCAAGAAACTACGATGTTTTATTTTAAGATTTTCAACCGTCTTTTCCCAAAGTGACATAACCAGATTGGTCAGAGTGAATGGGCCGGGTTTGGGATGTTACAGATTTGTATCGAGCCCGGTTCAAAACTCCCGGCTTTGAGGGTTTTGGGTCCAAAACCTTTTCAATATGGGCTTTTAAGAAATTTTTCAGGTTATTTCGGCATGGCACTGTGACCTCAACCAGAAGTCCACGGTAAGTACTTGAATTTTGAAGTGATTTGTTTGTTTGAATTTTTATGGGTTTATTTGGGCTCGTAGATTAGAGTATTAGGGCTATTGGACCCTAGGGACTAGTCTACTCAAACACATGCATAAGACTTAAGGTTACTAAACAAACTCGTGAAATAAGTCACGAGAGTTAATGTGTGGCAACCATTGTGCGCATGTCTAGGAGTGGATCCGGAAGAGCACGGTGCCATGAGTCCTCGTGACTCACCTCCTCTTCGCAGAATCCTACCTGGTGCGTAGCTACGGTTCACCTTAACCAAGAGGACTTGTTCATAGGCTAAACAGCTTATTAAACCCGAAAGGGATTAGCTGGTTGCTTTAAAATTTTCTGTTTTTTAAAATTTTTTCAAACTTACCCTTTGGTTTGTGAAACTCTAAATCTGATTTTGAAAGATGTTTTCTCGATTTACAAAATTACCAAAAATACCTCTATAGGAAAAAGACGAAATTACCCTGGTAGGAAAAGGAAACTTTGATTGATCGAAAGAACTACTCTCGAAACCTTCATTGCATAAGATTGCTCGTGGATAAAACAGTGAAACAATAATTTCTAATCCATAAAACTTTCTAAACAGATTAAATCAAGCGCTAGAGATGAGTTCTAGGGGACGCGGTAGAGGAAGAATGATGACTTTGGAACGGTGAGGGTCCGCTATGGGTCAGAAAGCGAAGTGCCGCCAGCAGTGGATGTAGAGGAACAAGATCCGATAAGTGAAGAGAACGCAGTGTCGCAGGCTATGTTACGTGTGCTTCAGCAAGTGGCAAGAGCTAGTAGGGGAAATGGAGCTCGGAAGTCAGTGTCCGAGAGACTTAGGTCTAATGGGGCTGAAGTTTTTAGGGGAGTATCTGGAGTAGCTCCGAACGTAGCGGAATATTGGCTAGAAGGAGTCGAGAGAATTATGGACGACTTGGATTGTGCCCCAGAGGAAAAGCTAAAAGGTGCTGTTTCGCTTCTTGGGAATAGGCTTTTTGTTTGGTGGCTCACGGTCAAACAAGGTGTACCGGCAGATCGATTGGATTGGGACTACTTTAAGGAAAAGTTTGAAGGAAAATACGTTGGAGCAAGCTACTTAGATGCAGCAAAGGAAGGCGTTTCTAAATCTGGTGCAAGGAAATAAGTCGATACGGGAATACAAGCAGAGTTTGTACGGCTAAGTCAATATGCTAAGGGAATTGTGGCCACCGACTATGAGAGGTGCGTTCCGGTTTGAAGACGGATTGCGAGATGAGCTTCGAGTGCTGACGCTCGCAGAGGGAAAGAGACTTCAGCGGTGCTAGTGGAGAAAGCTCGTATAGCCAGAAGAAGTTAAGAGGACGGTAAGGAAAACCGAGGAAAGAATAGGAACGAGAATAAGAGAAATATTGGGCCGTCAGCATCGTTTGGTAATGTCCAGAAAAGACCAAAGATCGAGAATCCTGTAAGTGTACTTGTACCAATGGATCGAAATTGTCTCTGTGCTCGATGTGGAAGACCTCACACAGGAGAGTGCTGGGGAAATAGTAAAGAATGTTTTCAGTGTGGATCTAAGGCACATCTGGTTAAGAATTGCCCTCAAGCGACGAGGGGTCGTGGTTCAAGTCATGGAAGGAATGGTTCTAGTCGGAGTCAACCAAGGATGTGATGCTAGGTAAGCTCCTTTGCTTCGGTACTTGCGTTAATTGCTTTGTTTGTTTATGAGTTAGCCTTTCCTGTGTTGCTAAGAGAGGCGTCTCGAATTTTGAGCGCGAATTTGGAGATTGTGTAGGTACGATAGCCTTAGTAAGATCAGAGTGCGCAACATAAGCGTAAGGTGGTGAGATAGGTTGTATGGACGTTTGTTAGCAAAGTAATTTCGAGGACGAATTATTTTAAGGAGGGTAGAATTGTAACACCCTGGTTCTAGGGGTTAGATTTTTGGTGCTTAGCTTGGGTGTTGGCACACTTCAGTGTGTGGTTGGGTAAGTTTTAGGGGTCCTGAGAACCCTAGGTGGTGGTAGAACGCTTTGGAAAATTTTTAGTTTTAGGGGCTAAAAAGGAGAACTTGGATAGAGGGGGTCTTAAGAGAATTTTTGGTGGAGTTTTGGCATAAAGAGTGGCTTGGAAGAGTGGCAAGGAGGCGCCACTTAGAGCATGGAGAAGTGACGCCATTTGCAGGGGGAAGGGGCTCAGGTTCGATTCGCAAGGGTAGCATTTGGGGCCTTGTTTTTGCGTCAAGGAGGATAGAAGCTGGGCGGTTTTGGATGCTTGAAAGGTGGAGAAGACTTGGTCATCTTTTTTTTAAATTTGGCTAGGTAAAAGTTTGACTCATTCAAACTTTTAAAATGGATGGAAGGGAGGTGTTTTAGGAGAGATTTTAGGATTTTTTTTGGGGAGCTTGGGGCTTGGCCGAATATTATAAATAGGGGGGAGGGAGGTGCTTGTTTCATTCATCATTTGTTTCTCTCCCTTGCCAAAAAGTTCTTTCCTTCGTTTGTATTTATTTTCCCTTGTCCATTGCCGACAGTTAGTCCAAGCAAACCCCTTTTTCATGCCATTTCTTTGTAGCCGAAAGTAGCAGAGGGCTTAACCTTTTATGAACCTATATCCCTCTCCCTTCTCACCTTTTTCTTTTTAAACCTTGCTTAAACCGTAACCATCCATAGAAAACTACCATTGCTGAATATCCCAAACACTATCTTAGAGCCTTGCCGAATCATCCATTCTCTTCACTTTGGTTACAAGTCCCTGAGCCGAACCTTACTTCCTTGGTGGTGGTCGTTTCTAGCTGGAGCAATAGGGAGTGGTTAGCAAGGTCGTTTAGTCAGCAGTTGCAGTGGCATAGAGTAGCGTTCGGGATTCAAGTTGAGTTGGTAAGAGGTATTTATTTAGATTAAATGCTTAAGTGGTGTTTTGAGGGTTAACCTGTTTACCTGATTAAGCTTTTGCATGGAGGCCACAACCAGTCAGAGTGGGCAAGGGAAGGTCCCTATTCCGAAGTTTAAGAAGAGAGCGGTTTCTGCTGTTCGAGATTGGCCACCAGGGTGTGGGCCAGCAGCAGAAAACGTTGAGCAAATAGCCGTAGTTTCGCTAGACGATAGCGTCAAGGATCGAGAGTCTAGTACTCCTAGTAGTAAGGTGTGTAGTTAGCCATTGTTTCCGGGTTTTGTGTGATATCTGCTTATGTTATATGCTTACTAATAAGTGCAGTGGTAAGAGTGTAATAGATACCCTAAACAGGGTATGACGCTGATCAGGTAAATAGCAAATTGTTACTATTGTTGTCATTTATTTAAATATGAGTGTATGCCTATGTTTGTGAATGACATGCACATGCATCATATTGTCATTATATCATGTTACATGTGCATGGGTGGGTTATGAAAAGAAGGTACGGGTGTACTTCGAGTACGTGGTTGATGTCAGCTTTGTGCTACATCGTGGATTGGCGCTGACTGAGGTCGCGTTGTGGATCTTTGCGATTTGGTTCGCGTGGTTACCTTGATTGATATGAGCTTTATGCCATATCGTGGCTTGATGGATTGCTGTGTGCTCCATCGTGGTTTGATGTTAGCTATACGCTACATCGTGGATGGCATTAGTTGCCTTTTTGGAGGGAAAAGGAGAGGGTGACTCGATAGTCCCCTGGTGTGTGGTAGGCTGGATAAGGGGGTGTGTAGCGGATGGACCCTAGGTTGGGTTGGGAATCATGTTGCATTATTTTTGTAATAATACGGAAATGGGCCAAGCCCAATATGACATGAGGATAGGTATGTTTTGGAAACATACGTGGAAATGGGCCAAGCCCAGTTGATATGTGGTTTATTGAGGAATGGGCCTAGCCCAGTATTTGAGTATGATTTGAATGTGGGCCAAGCCCAGATTGTGGTAATTGTTAAAATGAATATACATTACTTGTTGCATTTGATAGATGGGATATTATGTGGCTAGCATGTGGGTGGATTTCAGTGGTTAACTTACACACTGAGTCATTGTGACTCACCCAATCTCTTATCCAACATCGCAGGTGAAAGGATGATCGGACCGGGTTGGAGTGGATACAAGGTGGCCCATGCAAAGGACGTTTTAATATTTTCTTTATGCACTTTATTACCAAGTACTTGGAATCATTATGTTGTAATAAGAGCCTCTTAAGTTATTTGGTTTTCTTTTGGTAATTTATGTCTAAAGAGATTTGGGAATAATGTTACTTTTATGAACTAAGCTTAAACCACTTGAGTCTGATGTTTTAAATGTTTTCCAACCTAAGGAAATTGACAACTAAGAGTTTTAAAGACGAAACCCCGAGATTTCAAAGTAACCTAACGGTTTGCAAACAAACATGCCCAAGATTTCCGCAAGTAAAACTACTCTAAAGGAGTTTAGACAAAAAGTTAAATGGCAACCTGTTTTCTTCAATAAGTTTTTCCCATAACATAACCAGATTCGGTCGTAGTGAATGGGCCGGGTTTGGGGATGTTACATATAAGCCAACTCAAATGGCTAAATTCATTATCAACACATATACCAAAATGACCAAACTCCAATACATGCCATATACTTAAAACACTTAAGTTCAAAAGTACCCAAGAGATAGTAGGATAGTGTGACGAAGTCTCCGACGATCCCCGAATTCGAGCTAGCTTTGATTTCACTATAGAACACGGAAAAATAAAAAAATGTAAGCTATTAAGCTTAGTAAGCTCGTATGAAAATAATAAGCAAAACTCACCATTTAGTTACTATTCAAAATATGCATATAACATACTAAAAATATATATAACCACAATGATGACATATAATCAATCATCTATTTAACCATAAACTCAATTCTTTCATATGTTCAATGCATATTTAGTTTCCGTACATACCTGTATTGATACGTATCTATTTCTCACCATTTCAAATCCTCTATATACTCGTTGAACCATTTGGAATAATACAGGATACTCAGGAATCTCGGACCTTAAGTACCAATATATATAGCCGAAGCTATCTCAATAAAATCTTGCACCGAAGTGCCAATATATAGCCGAAGCTATCTCAATATCATATCTCAATAATGCTCACTCTTGAGCTATCAACGGGTCTGCTCACACAAGTTGATGGTCATGACATAGCTACACAGTGCTGCTCACACAAGCTGACGAGAATCCGAAACACATGCTGGATAACTCAGCCACCGGTAGGATGTACGGACCAGCACCCAAAACAATAATAACCCCTAATGACATGTCATTCGTATCCTAATCTATTCCTAAGGTTCAACCGGGATTCCACACTTGCCGAATTATCATCAAAAATGTTTGTAGAGTCGTATTCACAGTTTATGCAATATCAAAGCATATAAAATACAATTATAACAAAGCTTATTACATACGAACTTACCTCAAATGTAAAAACGACGAAGTAAGTCGATTAATCCAAAACCTTGTTCTTTCCCCGGTCTAAATCCGTATTTCTCCTTTCTTGATCTAATTGAAATCAAAATTAACTTATTTAATTATCACTCTATTCAATTTAGTCCAAAATACACTTTAAAGCCACTTTACACTTTTGCCCCTAATATTTCACATTTTTACAATTTAGTCCTTATTTCATAAAATCACAATTTCATGCAATTCAACCAAAAGTCATGCTAGCCAAATTTCAATTAGGTCCCTAGAAGTCCATATTTTTCATTTATTTCACAATTTAACCACACAATTTACACATTTCACAATTTAATCATTGATTTGACATTTTACTAAAAATCACTTAACAAATGTTGTTTATCTAACAACAAGCATGCATTTTCTATCATCAAACATCAAAACACACCAACGTTCATCAATGGAAAAACCCTAAACCTTTAACAGTTTTGCAAATTAGTCCCTGGGCTAGCTAGACTAAGCTGCAACGATTTCAAAAACATAGAAATCATTAAAAACGGGACAAAATAACACTTACATGCAAAGAAGTAGCTTGACCGAACTTATTTTCCCCTTTAATGGTGTATTTCAGCCATGGTTGAAGGAAACAAGAAAGATGACAACCTTTTTATCTTTTAATTCTTTTACAATTTCAATTATTTATCAAATTACTTTATTAACCTTTTTAATTAACTTTTAAAATTCAATTAACCATGCACATAATTATCCACCCACTTTAATAATGGTTTAATTACAACATAAGGATATCCACTATTTAATTTCATAGCCATTTAATACTTTCAACTAATAGAACATAAGTTTTACACTTTACGCGATTTAGTCCTTTTTATCAAATTAACCACTCTAACGATAAAATTTCTTAATGAAATTTTCACACAATCATATTACCATGCCGTAGACATTAAAATAATTATTTCAACCTCGGATTTGTGGTCCCAAAACCACTGTTCCAGTTTGACTAAAAATGGGCTATTACATAAACAATAAACTACCGACCCTATTCTCTTAAGAACCTTGTACGAACCAATAAACCTCGGATTGAGTTTCCCTTTTCGACCAAAATGGAGAACTTTCTTCTAGGGCGATACTTTTAGGAATTATTTATCACTAACCTGAAATTCGATGTCTTTTCTTTTTAAATCGACATAAGATTTCTGATAGTCTTAAGTAGCTTTTAGACAATCGCAAATAACCCTGACTTTATCTTTGATCTCGCAAATCAAGTTTGTTCCAGAAATCTTTCTATCACTTAGTTCAGTCCAGTACAACAGAGTTCTGTAATTTTGACCATATAATGCTTCGTACTGTGTCATCTTATTGCTCGACTGGTAACTGTTTTTATAAGCAAATGCAACTAACAGAAGGAATTTTCCCAGCTACCTTCAAATTCAAGAATGTAATATCGGAGCACATCTTTGAGTATCTAAATTACTCTATCAAACTGACCTTCGATCTGTGGGTGAAAAGTCGTACTGAAACTCAACTTGGTGCCCATAGCCTCATGTAGCTTACCCCAAAACCTAGAGGCAAATCTCAGGTCACGATCAGAAATGATTAACAACGGTACATCGTGCAACCTGACAATTTCAGAGACATATAATTCTGCAAACTTCTCGAGTGAATAGTATGTATGTACAGGGATGAAATGTGCAGACTTAGTTAATCAATCAACTATAACCCAGATCGCATCTTTCTTTCTCGGCTACAGTGGCAACCTTGTTACAAAATCCATGATAACTTGCTCCTATATCCACTTTGGAATCATAACATGCAATAACAACCTAGATAGAACCTGATATTCGGCTTTTACCTACTGGCATACAAGACATTTCGATAAGAACTCAGAGATATCGTGTTTCATTTCCAGCCACCAATACATTTGTTTCAGATCACAACACATTTTAGTATTTCCCGGATGTAACAAATAAACACTATTATGAGCTTCGTTTTAAGTTGATGTGTCAGGTAATTCTTTTTGTACTTCAAGAAACCAACTCAAGTTCATGTGTCAGGTGATTCTGTTTGTGCATTTTAAGTTGTGAGGAAGCATATTCGATAACTCTGTCATCCAGCACCGGAACACATCCCAAACCACTCAATGAAGCATCACTGTAGACAATAAATTCTTTCCCAGATTCAGGCTGAGTTAACATTGGTGCCTCTGTCAACATAGTTTTCAATTGTTCAAAATTTTGTTGGCATTTTCCGAACCACACAAAACTGACATCTTTCTGTAATAGTTTAATCATCGGTAATGCTATTATCCAAAAGTTTTTAACAAAATTTTGGTAATATCTGACTAAACCAAACAATTGCATACCTCAAAAACATTTATTGGAGGCTTCTAATTCAAAATAGTAGAAATCTTGCTCGAATCAACCCATATGCCTTCCGCTGAAATCACATGACCAAGAAATCCAACTTCTCTAAGCCAAAACTCGCATTTGCTAAACTTTGAGTACCATTGTTTTTCACGCAAGGTCTGTAATACAGTTTTCAAGTGTTGTGCATGCTTGGATTCGTTTTTAGAATAAATCAAAATATTGTCAATAAAAATATCAATGAATCTGTCAAGATGTGGCTGAAAAACCCGGTTCATCAGATCCATAAATGCTACAGGGGCATTAGTTAATCCAAAAGGCATCATTAAAAACTTGTAGTGTCCGTAACGGGTTCTGAATATTATTTTCAACACATCAGCATCTTTAACTCGCAACTAGTAATAGTCAAATCGAAGATTTATCTTCGAGGACACTATAGCACCTTTCAGCTAATCGAATAAATCATCTATACGAGACAATGGATATTTATTCTTTATCGTGAATTTTTTTTCAATTTTCGATAATCTATACACTGTAACACTTCACGCTTGACCCATCCACCGAATCCGGGTATGGAGTGTCACATCACAAATGGACCTAAACTTAACTTGGCTAACTTAGCTGCTATAAAACAATCTAAATATGAAAATATCAATTAATGAGATTTAAAATAATAATCCTTCAAATTATTTTTATCTCCAATCAAACTATTTATTTACAAAGAATTTCTTAAAATTTTGCTAAGGACTATCTGTCCTAAAAATCTAGATTTTAGGTCTACTATCTGGCTTCGTTGTTATTGATCCAGTGGCGAAGCCTCCAACGGTACCCCCTTCCTATGTGCATGACTTCATCTACCTATGACCCTTGATCTCGGAACTACTTGGCTTGGTACCTCTTCTGAGTCCTTGATCATCTCACAAGTCCTGTGAGCATCAATCAACTCCGTAAGTTTTAATGATCTGAGTGAGTTCCTTTACAGTCCATAGATAACCCTACTGTATGAGGGTAACATATGTAAAATAAAATAAACATAAATACTCCTTGTTCGCTCAACGCTAGTGTTCTATATTGAGGTGTCAAACTCCAACTGATTCTCCGAGCTACTAGCCTTTCTACAATACCTTCCTCTAGTCGAACTCTTTACTTAGCAGTTTTCCAGACACCTCGTCATATCAACGAGTCCTATCCTTCTTGTCATTCCTTTCCTTTCCTTTCCTTTCATACATTTCACTTTTCCCTCGCTCGGGGTATTAGTTGACCTTAAATTGGCCTGGTTGTTCACTAGTTTCCCATCATGACCATTATGGTAGCTTTTCAACCATCTGCCCAATGATTCTTAAAGTATACCTTCCTTGGAGGACTTGATTGTACCAGTCATTGGCAGACTCTTTTTATCCAAACCTCGGTCTTAAAGGACCCCTTGACATTTCCATATTGTGTTGACCTTTAACATGACACACAGCTCTGGCAAACCCGTTCTAATTTCATCTTACTATTTGTAGAAGGCGATTACTTCTAGTAATTTGCCCCTCATCTCTGCTTTTACTTAAGACCTTGACTGTCTAATACATAAAAATCAGTCTATCTTCTTGGTCCAACAGCTTGTCACCTATACGACTACGCAAGCCTGTCATCTCACTTGCTTGTCCCCTTCTTACAGAGCTATCCTTTTTGCGATGTACCCACACTAGCCTTTCCACAAAGAGGAACAGTCTTAATAGACACACTATCCCTTGGATAGTATCCTTATCTTGGGAATAAGGCTCCCCTCTTTTTCCATGAGATTTTCTTTTCAAATACAACTTCAATTAACTACCTTTAGTGGCTCTTCATTTTGGATCCTTGCTTACGATCTTCACATATTTCCATTCTTTATTTCCATGAACAGGTCAGCTCTCACCTATCCTACCTTCCTTAAAGTCTTATTGGGTTTTCTCCCATGCCTTGTTAGCTTCTATCTCTATCACCATCTTTAGCGGATTCCTCATGATCTGCTTACCATGCTTACACTTTCTTTACTCTTCTTCCACTTGCGTGGATTCTCTTACTTGGCGCAGAGGCATGTACTCCTCACTTGAGGAATTGGCATACTTTTTGCATTTACTCTCTGGCTAACTCTATGGGATGTCGTAGTCGAGCTATGGTTATACACCCTTCTCATCTCTTTCTCACGTCCTGGCGAACTTACCTGTGTTTATTTTCCTGGCGGACTTACCTCGTGTTTACTGTCCCAACAGACTTACCTTGTGTAAATTATCTTAGTAAACTTACTCTGTTCCATTTTTACTGTCCCGACGGACTTACTCTGTTCCATTTTTACTATCTCGACGGACTTACTCTGTGGATCCCGACGGACTTACTCTGTTCCGTGTTTACTATCCCAATGGACTTACTCTGTGGATGCCATTGAGTCTTTCATCTATGGTCTTATACTGCTTTGCCATTCTGGCATATTACCTTATGATGTCATGGTGTCTTCATCTATGGTCTTACACCGTATACCTTATACCTTGCCTCCATGGCATCTTTCATCCATTGTCTTATGCCATATACCTTTATCGTGTACTATGTTGTCATGGTGTCTTTCATCCATAGTCTTACACTATGTACCTTATACCAGACTACTATAGCATCTTTCATCTAAGGTCTTATGCCATATACCATTGTCATGGTGTCGCCTCGAAGGACCAGTCGATACTGCCGCCACAGTAAATACTTTCATTTCCCAAATCCTCCTCCCATTACCTACTTAACACCACCTAACCTTGATGCTCGAACATCGCATTATTCCCTCCGTAAGGCCCAGAGTTTCGCCTGAGGTAGTAATTAATAGGTTCACTCATTATTTCCCTTCCTAACTTCGTCTAACCCCTTGAGGTTTTCCCAAAATCATGCAATGCATGCTCATATCATCATGCTTCATCCCTATGCAAACATGACATACTTAACAGCATAGACCATAATAACAAGTTTACAGTTTGGAACTCACCTGAATCTTTATCATTCCCCTAGCTTATTCCTTCTCTCGAGTATTGGAGCTTCTATTCTTCAAGCAGTAGCTTAAACCCATTTTTCAAAAACATGCAGAACCCTTAAAATAACTCTGGTGTCCATAACTTCATCCTACGTACACAGTAGAGTTAAGAATCTTATACGCTTGCTGGTTTTCTTACTTTTCCAACTCCATCATTATGAAGTCTGCTCCATGCAAAACCTTCCATGGTTACTCATTCTTCGAGCTACAAAAGAAGATAAAGAACAAGAGAAACTGGACAAGGTCGGGAAGAAAATCATCCCTAGGAGTCATCTCCCAACTATTTATAGCCCTTTCCACACTATCACCGACCTTGTAAAAACCATCCATTACTAATCATTATGTCTCCCACTAAAGACCGAAAGGTCCATTCCAATTGAACCAGAATTGGATCTCAACCATGTCCAATTCATTTTCTAACTTTCCTGTTTCTTCCAATAGGGACCTCCAGCTTGCAATATGTTTCAATTTAGTACATTATTCATTATTAATTCAGAGTTAATCGGAAACCGAGTGTTACATACACAATCTCATTGACCCATCTTTTTTTCATAAACAAAACAAGTGCACCCCAGGGTGATCCACTCGGTCGTATAAAACCTCTGTCAATCAATTCTTGCAACTGTGCTTTTAATTCTTTTAATTCTATTGGAGCCATTTTATATGAGGCGGTCGAGATTAGAGCAGTCCTAGGCACTAGCTTTATAGCAAATTCAAATTCCCGTTCTGGAGGTAATCCTGTCAATTCTTCAGGAAACACATCAATGAAATCACACACCATATGCACTTGATCAACTTTCATTTCTAATACTATAGAATCCAAAATATAAGCTAGAAACGCATTGCACCTTTTTTTTATTAGTTTCTGTACAGACATTATCGAAATCATATTGGCAACACAATCAGTTTTATCAGATTTAACATAAATTAATTCACCACTCTGACATCTAATATCAATACACTTCTATCTGCAATTCACTACTGCATCATGTATTGTCAACCAGTCCATTCCCAAAATAACATAAAATTCATTAAAAGACAATAACATCAAATCAGCAGGAAAGGCGTACCTTGAATTCTTAGTGGACACTGTTTGTAAAGTAGATCAACTATGACACTTTAACTTAAGGGTTCCTTACTTTAACAACATATTTAGTTGACTCAACCGATAAACACTTTTCTATTACTAACGTAGTGCATATATATGAATGTGTGGACCCATGGTCAATTAATGCCTACACAGTAACATCAAAGATGAAAAAAATGTACAAACAATAACATTAAGAGCTGAGGCCTCCTTTTGTGCACGAATCGCATAAGCTCTAGCAGGAGCTCGAGCTTTAGATCGAACCACTGTGTCGTTTGTCCCACTTTTACTGACTCTAGCCATGCCACTATTTCCTGGCTGTCTGCCTCTCATAGGAGTAACAGCAGGCTTCACATTTTTATCTCTATTCAAATCAGCTTGGTTCAGAAAACCTTTCTTATAATGATTTAGAGATCCGCAAATGACACGGGACCCATATTTTAATTTGCACACCCCAAAATGATTCTAGCGAAGATGGTTGCATTCAGGTCTATCCATATTTCATGCACTACCAACACTGGCCACTGAAGTTGTAGGTGGTCTCACACTGCTCTGTTTCGTTCAATCTCTGCCAAAAATCCCTAACGGTACTGAAAAATGACTATTAGATTCTTTCATTTTCTTCAATAGGTGAGTAGAAAACATTCTGGATGTATTTCTCTTATTGAAGTCCCGAACTCGCATCTCGTTCTGTTTCATGTGGTTGCAAATTTCTTCCATATTCTGAGCCCAATCAGATAAAACTACAAACTCATATAATTCTATTGTGCCCATAAGAATTTTAAATCTCATCATTGAATCCATCTTCAAAACGAATACAAATTTCTTCCTCAATCGACATAATCTCACGAGCATATTTACCGAGTTGAACAAACTCTCGCTCATATTCGGCAACTGATCTTTTTCCTTACTTCAACTCAAGGAATTCATTTTTCTTTTTGTCTAAATAACGTTTGCTAACATATTTCTTTCGAAATTTAGTTCAAAAGAAATCACAATTCATCCTCTCTTTCGGTACCACAACTGATAAAGTCGACCACTAGTGGAAAGCTTCCTCTTTTAACAATGGTACTGCGCATCTCAAACAATCCTCAGGAGAACACAACATCTTATCTAGAACTTTTTGTGTATGCTCTAACCAATACTCAGCTTTGGTTGGATCATCACCCACTTTATCGTGGAATTCTTTGGCCCCATATTTTTAAAATTTATCTATAAAAATCCTGAAAACATTATGTCATATTGGACTTTGAGGACGAGGGGGTGCTAAGGTAGGCACAAGTAGGGGTGGATGTTGTTAAGCCGCAGGATTAACTCTCATGTAAGCTATGAACTTATCATTCATCATACAGAGAAAGGCACCATAAGCCTCTTCTCCAAGCCCTTGAGACACGGGCACACTTTGAACAGCCCTTTGGTCGATGGCTGGAACATTATTTTGTACCTCGTCAAAATATGCTCGATTGGTTTCAGTTGACATCTTTTATCTATAAGAACACAAGTCAAACTAACCAGGGGTCATCACACTATCACAAGTTATAAAGTGACCTGTATTTTTGAACTCGATACATGCTATGTTCAGTTCTAAAATTGAGTAAACCATAATTCTGATACCACTAAATGTAACACTCTATACCCGATCCAGTCATCGAACCCGAGTTATAAGGTATTACAACAGTTAACCATCAATATCATTTCAAAAATTTGATAAAAATAATCAACCAATCCACAAAACATTATTAATACAAGTGTTAAATGATTTACCATCAAAACTGAGCCTTAATTGAGCTTACGAAGCTCTTAAACCAACTCGGGATCAAGTTAGGACTCATTTGAAACATTTTCAAAAGGATAGGTAAAAAGTGAAAACTGGAGTCATATAACCGTGTGAAGTCATATGACATGGTCGTGTTGCCTACCCGTGTAACAAACTGATGCAATATACTCCAGGGTTACACGGTTGTGTCTCCAGGCCATGTAACAGTCTGTGACCATGTAGATAAACGTGCACCTAAATTAAATAGACCACATGGTCGTGCTCTATGCTCGTGTATGGCACACGGCCGTGTGGCAGACCATGTCACAGACCGCGTGCTCCTAAAAATAGCTTTTAAACCAAGCAATGACATTCAAGGTTCACTTAAGCCAAAAGCAAGAAATTGACCATTGATCAACATGTTCAAAAATATCCTAAATATACCAAACACAATAAGAAACATCCAACCCTAGTGCAAAACCAACATGCCACCATTGGCACCACAATTCAAGCATTAAACATCAATCATTCATTACCATTCATGCCAAATTGTTCATACCTAAACATTTGCATATAACCATCATTTCACTTATTAGAGTATCAATAAGCAAAGATCACCAAAATGCCTAAAACATAAGTACCTATTTTACCAAGTAAAATGTCTCATAGTTACCATATCATGCTTTTACCAACTCAAGCCAAAATCAACCAAAAACAACCATCTAAATTCTATCATTACACATAATTCTTATTAAAAAAAGGCACAAAACATAACCAAGATACTTATATACATCCATCACTATAACCCTATACATGTCACTTATAATCGGGCCAAAATGAGTAATAAGTTGCCAAAATAGTTGATGGATAGTGTGATAACGATCCAATCGATAGCTCAAATCTGACAATATACAAGGAAGAAAATGAAACGAGGTAAGCTTACTTAAAGCTTAGTAAGTTAGTATAATTTAAACATAACATCCATGTCATTTATAAGCGTACCAATTGAAATTAACACACAACTTAGTATTTCTTGCCATATTTCATATTTCCTACTATGCTAAATGGTTAGCTATAAACATTTAATAATATCAAAACATGTAGGTAACATATTACATTAGCTATGTAATATCCTAAAAAAAAATTGAGTATCATCTTGTTACTTGTGTTAGCTCGAGTATGATTATTATTATGTGCTTAGTACAGTTTTATGAAGGCTTGGAATTATTAGCTAAGCTAGAATGATTTTTAGTATTGAAAATATAGTGAAGTGGATTAGATGAACTTGACACTTAAGTTAATTTAAGTGTTAAATTCTAACACAAGAGGAGTTAGTGGCATAGTGGATAAGGCGCATGAAAGGTTGCTTGAGGAAGTGGTTCGAGTAGCATGGAAGGCATATTAAGGATTTTATTTTTTTATGCATCCTAGCATTAAGTGTCGGTCAACTATTCATATGGATAAGATGGACAATTTTTTCTTTTATGGCAAGAAGACTTAAGGTTATGGTAAGCATGAAATAAGGGATAGAATTGCTAGATTTGGGGATAAAATTTCTTCAACTTTGGGAATGTAGAGGATTTCAAGGCTTGGCTTAAGGGTGTTGTTTTGGAAACTCTCCTATGGCCATTAGTGCATGAATGTGGACGACATGTGTGGCTAGGGGGGTGGCCGAATGTTGATAGGAAGTTTGGGGGGGAATAGTTGGCCAACTTTAGCATTTTGTGCATCATTTGGCATTTTTCTCTTCCTCTCCAAAAACTCCCTCTTTGGCCGAATGTATCTTAGGCATTTTGGTGAAATTTTGCTTTTGATTTAGCTCTCATTTGTATTTGAACCAAAATCTAAATTCTTCCTCTCATTTCCCTTTTGAAACCGAAACCACAATTTGCATTTTTGTGCACTTTTCTTTTCGGCAAACTAGGTGTTTGGCCGAACCTCTTTCTCCCATCTCTCTCTTTTCTTTCTTTTGATACTTGCTCAAAAACCACATTTCCTTTTTCACTTCCTCTTGGCCGAATCTTCCTCCTTCCCAAATCCCATCTCTTTCATTTTTTTTTCAAAGTTAGAAACATCCATTACCATTCTATTTTCATTTTCTATTTTCTTCTTTCTTCCATTTTCAAATCATCCTTCTCCTATTTCACTTTCACTTTTATTTTTCCTTTCTTTTTACTCCACCATAGCCGAATCTTCTTTCTCTCTTTTGGTGTTATATTGGCCGAATATCATCAAGGGTAGATAATCTTTGGGTTTTCTTCAATCGGTTTTGGAAGATAGGTAAGTGTTCATGGCTGTATTTCCGTTATTTCCTTCTCCTTTCTAAGTCGTTTTCTTGTGGACAAAGGCCGAATCCTTGGGCATTTGTTTGCAAGGTTCTAACCATTATTTAGGAACCGATTTTTCCTTTAGGCTCTTTGGGACGTTGGAAGCAATCGATCTAAGCCATTCCATTAGCAATCGAAGTTGGTAAGTCAAGTGGTAAGATTCATGTTGATTCATTATTCTTTTTGAGGATAAAGACTAAGGCTATTGGGATTAAGATGTGATGTTGGCCGAATGTATTTTTGCTTATAGTTTTGTGGTATGGCCGAATGTAGGACAAGGTGATCTAGTGCGGTAGATCGAATCTTCGGAAGTTAGTATTTGCGTTAGTGAAAGGTGTGTACCTTACACACTTTATAATTCGGTATATATGTATATGTGTGTGTTAATAACTATTCATGTTGTTAAAGCCGAAAACTATGAGATCTTGAAATGATACCTTGATGGGTATGAGCAAGGATACGGGTAAGTCCGTTTCAATATGATGTTGATATATGTTGTTAATATCACGATCTACGATATATATATTGGTTATATATTTATATCAAAGTATAATGACATGATTTGTTATCTATTGCATTGGTATGGGCGATATGAGAGGAGGGGGAAGATTGATATCCGTGTCTTTGGGACACCAGAGGTTTGGCACCTCCAGTGGTTTGGTACCACATATTTTGTGTCTTTGGGACACCAGAGGTTTGGCACCTCATAGCGACTCGTCCCAGTGGTTTCACACCACCGTGGGTTGGCCCCACATTTGATGTATTGGGATCGTCGCCAGTGATTTGGTATCACACGTGGGTTGGCCCCACAACATGATTATTCGTGACTTCGGGTCACCAGTGATTTGGCATCACATTATTGGATATCGTGACTTTGGGTCACGGTGGTTTGGCACCACCGGTGGTTTGGTACCACACGGGGTAGAAAAGGAGTTTTGGATGGCTAGGTTGGGTGCATTATATATATATATTGCTTGGTTATAATTTGTGTAAGTATGTGGCATTTACCCGGGAGAGGATTATGCATCGAGTCTTGGTGACTCACCTTCTCCCTTATTTTTTTCAGTGATTCGTAAAATCGCGGATGAGGAGCCGGATGAACTCGAGGAGGCCATGCAATAAAATTTGGTTTTACATGAACTTCCATTTGGGTACTTTATTTTAATTCGTTTTCATCTTTTATGGATCCGTAATAAGGCCTCTTTAATTATATTTTTGGATTATTTATATGCTTTGGATTTGTTTTAAATATGGCTTATAAATTACATGGTTGATATAATAATTTGAGCACCAAGTTTTCTAAACTACTAAACGCGATGGTTTTTAAAACGTTACCATCGGGTAACATAAATCAATTGATAGTATTTAACAACTTAAGTATTTTTGATAACTCATACTATTTTCCAAAACTCCAGTTTCCAAATTTCTATTAGATACGGTTTTCAACCTAATCGCTTTAGTTTCTTTTCAATTTATAAAAGGTTTACAAATCTAAGCTGCAACTAAGTTTTAAAGATTTATTTTCGGATTTCAAAGTAAATTATCGTTTTAATTTATTATACACCTGATTTCTACGAACTTAGAACAACAAAGAGTTTTTCACTAAAATTTAATCGGTAACTCATTTTTCCTCAAAACGTTTTCCCCTGTGACATACCAAATTCGGTCGTGGCGTATTGACCGGGTTTGGGGTGTTACAAATTGGTATCAGAGCCAAGTTCAAAAGCTCGGCTGCGGGCCCGAGGCCCAAAATGATTTAAAGTATGGTCTTAAAATGGTTTGTTTAAAATTTATGGTTGGAAAGGCATGGCACCGAGTCTTCGGCACCGATCCGCCCGGGTAAGTATCTCAAACTGTTGCTTTTGATGATATGATTATAATGATGATGGCATGACTGATTAGTAGTAGAAACTACTTTAAAGACCCAAACTATAGGTTAAATGTACTCGCGAAACAACTTCTTATTAAAATTATTCATAAAACTGTGTTTTAAAGAAAGTGGAATAATGACTAATGCATAACGCTTTTAAATCGGATAAGTCGAGACTTTAGACATGAGTACTCGAGGTCGGGGTCGTATTACTCGTGGACGTGGTCGGGTAGGATGGTCGTGGTCCGAGCCGGTGAGGTCCGTCAAGGATCGAAAATGAGGTACCACTACCCCCACCACCGGTTGGAGTTGAGCATCGAGGATCAAACGGGGATGACGCAGCGGTGTCTCAGCGATCTTCGCGAGTACTTGAGAGGGTAGCTGGAATAGGTGGAGGCGCGGGAATTCAGAAATCCGTATCTAAGCGACTTTGAGCCAATGGAGCTGAGGTATTTCGAGGTGTTTCGTGTGTGGCTCTCGATCTGCAGAGTATTGGTTAGAGGCGACGGAACGAATCATGGATGACTTGGATCCGAATGCCGAGGAAAAGGCGAAAGGGATAGTGTCGCTTCTTCGGATGAGTCATATCGGTGGTGGCTCACGGTATGCGAATAGTGCTGCAGTGGAAGATCTCACTTGGGATTATTTTAAGGCGCGTGATCGTAAGAAATATGTTGGGTCTAGTTACATTGATGCAGCGTAAGGCATTTCGAGTTTGGTCCGGGGAAGTAAGTCCGTATCGTAATATGAGGCGAGAATTTTTAAGATTGAGCGGTATCTTTGGAGGTATCGTGGCTTCGAAGCACGAGCGATGTGTCCGGTTCGAAGATGGATTGAGGGACGAGCTGAGATTGCTGATTGCTCCACATCAGGAGCGAGAGTTTGCTGCGCTAGTTGAAAAGACTAAGATAGCTGAAGGGATAAAGGAATCTGTAAGGCAGAGGCACGACAAGAATAAACATAAGAGAGGTTTTGGATCATCCGGGTCAGCCGATAATTCTCAGAAGAGGGTTAGGCAGAGTGGGCCGAATCAATCTGGGAGGCCTGTTACTGCTAATCAGGGACCAGCACAGTGTAACCGATGTGGGAAATCTCATTGGGGCGAATGTTGGACCGGAGGGAAAGGATGTTTTGAGTGTGGCTCGTTGGATCATCGTGTGAGGGATTGTCCACGTAAGCTAGCCAGGAATCAGTCTGAGGGTCAAGGTCGTGCTCAGTTCAGAAATGAGGGACCACCAACGCAGAGAGGTCGTGGTAATGGTAGAGGAGGTAATGGTTCTGGTCGAGGCCGCGGAGCATCTGGCAGAGGTGCTGGCAACACTGAGGCAAGACAGCCTGGTTTGGTGTATGCAGAGAGACGTCGAGAGGAGGGCGATGCACCGGACGTTATAACCGGTACGTTCTTAATCTTTGGTGTACCATATACGGCTTTGATAGATGTGGGTTCGACACATTCGTATTTTACTAGTAACATAGTAGAGACTATGAATCTAGACTCTGAGACTACTTCTAGGAAGATGACAAAGATTTAGCTCTCGGGTCACTCAGTAGAAGTAAATAAGTCAGATAGAGATGTACCCCTAGAACTCCAAGGGGTAATGTTTGTAGTCGATCCGATGGAACCGCCGTTTGAGGAGTTCGATCCGATTCTTGGGATGGACTGGTTGGTCAAGTATCAAGCAAGTTTGGATTGCGCTGCTAAACGCATGGTTTTGAAAGACAATTGAGGGCAAAGAGGTGGTTATGATAGGTAATAGAAGAGATTATCTATCCAACGTGGTATCCGCGTTGAAAGTCGTGAAGTTGGTCGGGAAGAGGTGTGAGGCATTTGTGTTTCATGTGTGTGCGTTGGAGGCTAAGGAGTCTCATCGTGGGGAATGTCCGAACGGTAAAGGAATATGTTGACGTATTTCGGAAGAACTTTCGGGATTGCCTCGGATCGTGAAGTTGAATTTGGTATAGATCTGTTACCCGAAACTGCGCCAGTGTCTATTGCTCCATATAGGATGGCACCGAAGGAATTAGGGGAATTGAAGGCTCAAATTCAAGAGTTGTTAGACCGAGGTTTTATCCGACCAAGTGTTTCACCTTGGGGAGCACCGGTACTTTTTGTCAAGAAGAAGGATGGATCGATACGGATGTGTATAGACTATCGCCAGTTGAATAAGCTGACGATCAAAAACAAGTATCCTTTGCCGAGGATAGATGACTTGTTTGTCAGCTTAAGGGGGCAGCGGTTTTCTCAAGATTGATTTAAGGTCGGATATCATCAATTTGAAGGTGAAAGAGGCTGATATCCATAAGACGGCATTTTGCACTCGATATGGGCACTACGAGTTTCGGTAATGCCGCGTTTGGGTTGACTACGCGCTACGGCGGCATTCATGGACATGATGAATCGGGTATTCCAGCAGTTTTGGACCGGTTTGTTGTGGTATTTATAGATGATATTTTGGTATACTCCAAGTCAGAGGAGGAGCATGATGCGCATTTGCGAGTAGTGTTGCAAATTTTGAGGGAAAAGCAGCTCTATGCAAAATTTAGTAAGTGCGAGTTTTGGCTTAGGGAGGTGACTTTCTTGGGTCACGTAGTAGTATCGGTGAGGGGATTAGAGTGGATCCTCGAAAGATTGAGGCGTTGTTGGATTGGAAGCCACCTAAGTCGGTGGGTGAGATTCGAGTTTCCTAGGTCCGCGGGGTATTACAGAAGATTTGTGGAAGGATTTTCTTTGACAAAGAAGCACCTATGACTAAGTTATTGAGGAAAGGAATTCCATTTGTGTGGACCGAGAAGCGACAAGGAGTTTTGACAAGTTGAAGAAGATTCGATGAAGCTCGGTTTTGATTCAACTTTGAGGCGAGTGCAAGGAATTCACGGTTTCTTGTGATGCATCACATCTTGGTTTGAGATGTGTGCTGATGAGGAAGGGAAGGTAGTGGCTTATGCATCTCGGCAGTTGAGACCACATGAAGTTAACTATCCAACGCATGACTTGGAATTAGCTGCGAGTGGTTTTGCTTTGAAGATATGGAGACACTATTTGTATGGAGAGAAGTCGATAGTCTACACGGATCACAAGAGTCTTAAGTATCTTTTAACTCAGAAGGATTTGAACTTGAGGTAGCGTAGATGGATAGAGTTGTTAAAGGACTACGACTGTTCGATTGAGTATCATCCGGGCAAGGCTAACGTGGTGGCAGACGCGTTGAGCCGAAAGGTTGTATCAGACTTAAGATCGATGTTTACTCATCTTAGCTTATATGACGATGGGAGTCTTTTGGCTGAATTGCAAGTCAAGCCGACTTGGTTAGAGTAGATCAAGGAGAAACAGTTAGAGGATGATGGTTTGAATGATCGGAGGTTACAGGTTTAGAATGGTGGTTTAGAGGATTATAGTTTGTCCAAGGATGGAGTATTGTGTTTTAAAGGAAGAGCTTGTATGCCAAAAGATGTTGAGTTGAGGCAAAGGATTCTTCGGGACGCACATAGCAGCCCATACGCTATGCATCCTGGAGGTAGCAAGATGTATCGGGATTTAAGAGAGCGATTTTGGTGGCAGTGCAAGCGTGAGGTAAGCGAGTTTGTGGGTAAATGTCCGACGTGCCCGCAGTCAAGGCGTAACATCGATTGCCATCCGGGTTACTTCAATGGTGAAGATTCCCATGATGGAAGTGGGAAAGGATCACTATGGACTTTGTCGGTGGATTACCCTTACGCCAAGTAAGAAGGACTCGATTTGGGTGATTGTGGATCGTCGACTAAGTCACTCATTTTATTCCGAGTAAGGGTGGATTACTCGCCTGAAGTTAGCTAAGTTGTATGTGGCGGAGATAGTAAGGTTGTACGGTACCAAAGTGTCGATCATCTCGCATGCAGAGATCCTAGATTTACGTCGAGGTTTTGGAGAGCGTTACATCGAAGCTTTGGAGTACGCGGTTGGATTTTAGTACCGCATTTCATCCACGATCGACGTGGCGATCGGAAAGAGTTATCTGATTTTAGAGGATATGTTGAGAGGTTGTGTATTGGACTTGAGAGGTACTGGAAGAGTTTTTACCATTAGCGAGTTCGCATACAACAATAGTTATCGAGCAAGCATTAAGATGGCACCATATGAGGCGTTGTATGGTAGGAGGTGTCGCACACCTACATCTTTGGACCGAGTTGAGTGAGCGTCAAATGTTAGGACTAGAGTTGGTTGCGTAAACCGAAGATAAGGTGAAGTTGATTCAAGCTCGGTTGAAAGAAGCCGGATAGGCGAAGTCATATGCCGATCTCAAGCGGAGGATATAGAATTTTCCGTGGGTGACAAAGTTTTTCCGAAAGTCTCGCCATGGAAAAAAGTGTTAAGATTTGGGAGAAAAGGCAAGTTAAACCAAGGTTTATTGGGCCGTATAAGGTGTTGAGACGAGTGGGACCAGTAGCCTATCAGCTCGAGTTGCCATCAGAGCCGAGTCGATTCACGATGTGTTCCATGTCTCCATGCTTAGACGCTTATCGTTCGATCCATCGCATGTTGTGGCAAAGATATAGGAAATAGAGGTGAGTCCAAATCGACGTGGTAGAAGAAGAACACGTGCGATTCTAGACCGAGATGTGAAAGTTTTGCGCAGGAAGTCAGTTCCTTTAGTGAAGGTTTTATGGTGGAACCATGGCGTAGAAGAAGCTACGTGGGAATCGGAGGATGTGATGAGGCGTTAGTTTCCTCAACTCTTTTGACTGTAATTTCGAGGACGAAATTTTCTTAAGGGGGTAGAATTTTAATATCCTAAAAAAATTGAGTATCATCTTGTTACTTGTGTTAGCTCGAGTATGATTATTATTATGTGCTTAGTATAGTTTTATGAAGGCTTGGAATTATTAGCTAAGCTAGAATGATTTTTAGTATTGAAAATATAGTGAAGTGGATTAGATGAACTTGACACTTAAGTTAATTTAAGTGTTAAATTCTAACACAAGAGGAGTTAGTGGCATAGTGGATAAGGCGCATGAAAGGTTGCTTGAGGAAGTGGTTCGAGTAGCATGGAAGGCATATTAAGGATTTTATTTTTTTATGCATCCTAGCATTAAGTGTCGGTCAACTATTCATATGGATAAGATGGACAATTTTCTTTTATGGCAAGAAGACTTAAGGTTATGGTAAGCATGAAATAAGGGATAGAATTGCTAGATTTTGGGGATAAAATTTCTTCAACTTTGGGAATGTAGAGGATTTCAAGGCTTGGCTTAAGGGTGTTGTTTTGGAAACTCTCCTATGGCCATTAGTGCATGAATGTGGACGGCATGTGTGGCTAGGGGTGGCCGAATGTTGATAGGAAGTTTGGGGGAATAGTTGGCCAACTTTAGCATTTTGTGCATCATTTGGCATTTTCTCTTCCTCTCCAAAACTCCTCTTTGGTCGAATGTATCTTAGGCATTTTGGTGCAATTCGCTTTTGATTTAGCTCTCATTTGTATTTGAACCAAAATCTAAATTCTTCCTCTCATTTCCCTTTTGAAACCGAAACCACAATTTGCATTTTTGTGCACTTTTCTTTTCGGCAAACTAGGTGTTTGGCCGAACCTCTTTCTCCCATCTCTCTCTTTTCTTTCTTTTGATACTTGCTCAAAACCACATTTCCTTTTCACTTCCTCTTGGCCGAATCTTCCTCCTTCCCAAATCCCATCTCTTTCATTTTTTTTTTCAAAGTTAGAAACATCCATTACCATTCTATTTTCATTTTCTATTTTCTTCTTTCTTCCATTTTCGAATCATCCTTCTCCTATTTCACTTTCACTTTTATTTTTCCTTTCTTTTTACTCCACCATAGCCGAATCTTCTTTCTCTCTTTTGGTGTTATATTGGCCGAATATCATCAAGGGTAGATAATCTTTAGGTTTTCTTCAATCGGTTTTGGAAGATAGGTAAGTGTTCATGGTCGTATTTCGTTATTTCCTTCTCCTTTCTAAGTCGTTTTCTTGTGGACAAAGGCCGAATCCTTGGGCATTTGTTTGCAAGGTTCTAACCCTTATTTAGGAACCGATTTTTCCTTTAGGCCCTTTGGGACATTGGAAGCAATCGATCTAAGCCATTCCATTAGCAATCGGGTTGGTAAGTCAAGTGGTAAGATTCATGTCGATTCATTATTCTTTTTGAGGATAAAGACTAAGGCTATTGGGATTAAGATGTGATGTTGGCCGAATGGATTTTTGCTTATAGTTTTGTGGTATGGCCGAATGTAGGACAAGGTGATCTAGTGCGGTAGATCGGATCTTGGAAGTTAGTATTTGCGTTAGTGAAAGGTGTGTACCTTACACACTTTATAATTCGTATATATATATATGTGTGTGTTAATAACTATTCATGTTGTTAAAGCCGTAAAACTATGAGATCTTGAAATGATACCTTGATGGGTATGAGCAAGGATACGGGTAAGTCCGTTTCAATATGATGTTGATATATGTTGTTAATATCACGATCTACTTATATATATATTGGTTATATGTTTATATCAAGTATAATGACATGATTTGTTATCTATTGCATTGGTATGGGCGATATGAGAGGAGGGGGAAGATTGATATCCGTGTCTTTGGGACACCAGAGGTTTGGCACCTCCAGTGGTTTGGTACCACATATTTCGTGTCTTTGGGACACCAGAGGTTTGGCACCTCATAGCGACTCGTCCCAGTGGTTTCACACCACCGTGGGTTGGCCCCACATTTGATGTATTGGGATCGTCGCCAGTGATTTGGTATCACACGTGGGTTGGCCCCACAACATGATTATTCGTGACTTCGGGTCACCAGTGATTTGGCATCACATTATTGGATATCGTGACTTTGGGTCACCAGTGGTTTGGCACCACCAGTGGTTTGGTACCACACGGGGTAGAAAAGGAGTTTTGGATGGCTAGGTTGGGTGCATTATATATATATATTGCTTGGTTATAATTTGTGTAAGTATGTGGCATTTACCCGGGAGAGGGATTATGCACTGAGTCTTGGTGACTCACCTTCTCCCTTATTTTTTTTCAGGTGATTCGTAAAATCGCGGATGAGGAGCCGGATGAACTCGAGGAGGCCATGCAATAAAATTTGGTTTTACATGAACTTCCATTTGGGTACTTTATTTTAATTCGTTTTCATCTTTTTATGGATTTGTAATAAGGCCTCTTTAATTATATTTTTGGATTATTTATATGCTTTGGATTTGTTTTAAATATGGCTTATAAATTACATGGTTGATATAATAATTTGAGCACCAAGTTTTCTAAACTACTAAACGCGATGGTTTTTAAAATGTTACCATCGGGTAACATAAATCAATTGATAGTATTTAACAACTTAAGTATTTTTGATAACTCATACTATTTTCCAAAACTCCAGTTTCCAAATTTCTATTAGATACGGTTTTCAACCTAATCGCTTTAGTTTCTTTTCAATTTATAAAAGGTTTACAAATCTAAGCTGCAACTAAGTTTTAAAGATTTATTTTCGGTATTTCAAAGTAAATTATCAGTT
The DNA here is from genome assembly GCA_025698515.1 of Gossypium sturtianum. Classification (NCBI taxonomy): domain Eukaryota; kingdom Viridiplantae; phylum Streptophyta; class Magnoliopsida; order Malvales; family Malvaceae; genus Gossypium; species Gossypium sturtianum. The sequence continues at coordinate 20,072,479 of CM046944.1, forward strand.
TTTAATTTATTATACACCTGATTTCTACAAACTTAGAACAACAAAGAGTTTTTCGCTAAAATTTAATCGGTAACTCGTTTTTCCTCAAAACGTTTTCCCCTGTGACATACCAAATTCGGTCGTGGCGTATTGACCGGGTTTGGGGTGTTACAAGCTAATTCACATTCAATCAATGAATAACATTCCATGTCGTAATAATCCATTTCCTTTCAATTCATTAACTTATTTTACCTAGAGAACTTTAGTAAATTAACTTTGGATACACGACACAAGTTGACAATCGAGACATTAACCATTACTCGATGATGCTTACACAAGTTGTCGAAAATCTGCAACAAATGCTAGATTCTAGATATCGCTATGGTATCCACCACCGGTACATAGTACCTGATAAATATAAAACCGGCACAGAGTGCCTGATAACTGTAATACCGGTACAAAGTACCTAATCACTGTAATCATTAGCACATAATGCATGATAAACCCTAATGACATGTCATTTGTATCCTAACCATTCACTAAGCTCACACGGGCCTTAACTTATTTCCCATATTCCTTCCATCTTTATAACATATCACCATATTTAACATGATCATTTGCATACCTTTTAATAATATATTTCATTTAAAACATGTATAATTGCTACACTTTACATTTCAGTTCCACTATTCCACATTAATACTTTCTCAATAAACCATACCAATACTTATACATTTATACCATATATAATTCAATTCAAACAATTAATAAACAAAATAAAACTAATACGAATTTACCTAAACGAGACAACAATAAACACCACACAGAGGACTACTCATTAATTTTCCCCTTTCCGCGATTATCAACTGGTTGATCTGTTTCTTGATCATGCAAGGAAGAATAGCTTGGCCGAACCTTGGTGATCTTTTAATAATGGTGTTTAGGTGGGGGAAAGAAAAAAGAAAAAAGATGATGATTTTGGTTATGTTTTACCAATATTATTTGTTTTTACTTAATTTTAATCATTATAATTTAACATCATTTTAATCCAAACTCAACACTAACCGTCCACCATTCATAGTTATGGCATAATTTCCATTCAAAACCATCCAATCATGATTTTATAACCATTAAGCACATACAAACTAATAGCGATTAACTTTTTTCGTTTTTACGATTTAGTCATTTTTTTAATTAACTATCCAAATATCAAAATTACTGAACCAAATTTTAATACGGCACTCTAATAACCTTGTAAATATTAAATAAATAATATTTGCTAACTCACTAGTCAGAATTGTGGTCCTGAAACACTGCTTTTGACAACACTAAAAAACGAGTTGTTACATATATGAAATTTCAGTTTAAAAATTTTATTGAATATATAGTTAATTAAGGTACAAGGACTAAATCGTCAAAGCCATAAAAGTTAGCCTCTATTGGTTTTTATTAGTTAAAAGGCTTAAATAAAAAAAATCAAGGGTTTTAAATGGCAATTAGGCCATAAGATAATAGCATGGATGGTTGGAGCTTAATTATTAGCATTAAAATTAAATAATGAAATTAAAACATTAATTAAAAAAACAAAGGTGGAAGGAAAGAGAATAGTTTCATTTTCATCTTCTCCACCGGAAATCACCATTGAATGAAGGTAGAAGAGCTTTAAAAGTTCTCTAACATTCAACCATTGCATGTAAGTGATTTTGAAGCCTGTTTTTCATAAAATTAATGTTTTTAATATCGTTGTAGCTTGGTTTAGCTAACTCACGTGTTAGTTTTCAAAACTGTTAAAGTTTTTATAGATTGCCATTAATGAATGCTTAATGAATTTGGTGTTATTTGACTAGATTTGAAGCTTAGATATGAAAAAGGACTAGTTTGTAAAGTGAAAATTTCTAGTTTTGAGCATAGGCCTAAAATGTAAATATTTCAAAATTGACATGAAATTTTTGTAACTATTGCTTTAGAGGGTTATAAAAGGATGAAATTGAAATCGAATTGAAAAACGAGGTTTAAATGTGAAAGATATGATTGTTTCAATTTTAGGCACTAAATTAAATAAAATGCAAAACTCTAGGGAATTTGTGAAAAGTGAAATTAAAATTTCATATGCATAGAATAAGATGTTATAAGGTAATTGAAACTGATAAATTGAAATGAATTACTGTATAGATCAAGATTTGAATCAACTTGTAGATAATCAAGGAAAAGGGAAAATTGTGAATTAGTTCTCAGCACTTCGCCCATTTTTATTTTTGTCTGGTAAGTTCATATGTTGTAGTTATGTTTGTAAATGTATTGGATGTGTTAAATCATGAAATTTTATCTTGTGATTTTGTTTTGAATTGGTTATAAAATGGTACAAAAATGTTAGAAATGGACTGAATTGTAAAGAAATGAACTAATGTGTTAAATGTGCCCGGATGAATGTAAGAAAGGATAGGATACAATTGGCATGCCAATAGGGTTATTTGCATGTTGTACGAGATATGGTATGAGATGATACTAATGTACGGAGAATTCACTGTTTAAACCAGAATCCAACATTTGTTGCGGATTACCAAGTTTTGTCTCTATAGAGACCACTGTTATTGATTGTCTCCACGAAGACCCTGGTGTGTTATGGAGGGATGTAATGTCTTATGACATATGAAGCCTATGGGCTTAGCACTTCGGTGCTCAAGTGTGTATTGGAGTTATCGCTCGAACGAGAAATCTAGTGTGTTGGTGGTTACCCCCGTATCCGTATCTGTTTATTATAGTTCATCGGGCTAAACAATTATGGTAACAAGGTAAATGAATAAATGTTAGTATGTATTATGATAGAAATGGAAATATAATACTAGAATGATGTTAATGATGTATGTGTTTGATGATTTTAATAGAGTGGCATTGAATGAGATTGTGTCGTACCAATTGAAATGTTATAAGACTCATATGTGATGAACTCACATTACAGTTGTGAAATGTGATGACAGGAGAGTAGTGTAGTTAACTAATTTGTTACATTAGTTGTGAATGGAGGTGAGTTTTATTGTTTTAAAACCTATTAACTTACTAAGCATTTGAAATGCTTACTCTGTTTTGTTTTCTTTTTCTGTAGTGGTCATTTTGCGAAACATGTCAATCGAATCATCTCAGAGCTTACACTATCCAGCTTCTAACTCGATAGACTTTTAAACATTTTGGACTTGGTTATGTGGCATGTATATAGGCTTGATATGTATATGTGTACTTATTTTGAATGTTGATGATCTTGAACATTAAATGATGCTTGGTTTGGCTGGTCTCATGTTGAGTATTTATGTATGCATATTGGCTATATATTAAGCTGTAGTTGATGTGAATAGATAGCAATATTGATAATGGATGGAAATAGGTATGTATTGAGTTAAGCATGATTTAGTTTGTTAAACTATATAGGTAAAGGTACATGTTGATGACTAAATGAGAAATCTTGATTAGTGGATTGAAAATGGAAGAATTGTGGCATATTGGTATAGCTTGGGATTGGTTTTATACAGTTTCGAAGTGTGCTTAAGGAACCATTTATATTTGATTTTGGTTTGAGCATGTAAAAGTACCAAAGTGTAAGATTTTTTACCATCTGGGTAAAAGTATCTATACCAGGGATTAAGGTATTGGTATTTTACCAAATGAACAATATTTTATAAAGGTATCGATACGAATTGACTTGTGTCCAAAATTTTGAAAATGGAAAATGCCAAAACGATACTTTGTAAAGGTATTGATAGAATGCCAATTTGGTATCGATACCAATACACAGTATCAATACTTATCTTCAAAGATCGATACTTTATAAAGGTATCGATACGAATTGACTTGTGTCCAAAATTTTGAAAATGGCAGAATGCCAAAACGATATTGATACCTAACTCGGTATCAATACTTGTCTATTTTAACTTGATTTTTGAAACAATGAAGCTAAAAATGGTATCGGTACCTAACCTAGGTATCGACACCTATGCTCAAACTTTGAAAAGTTTACAGTTTGGTCCTTATTCATGCTCAGGTCAAATTTAGAGCTTTCATAAGCTCGATTGAGTTTCGATTTTACTTGTATATCATGTTGTGCACGCATTTATGTTTAGAATTGATGACTGAATGAATTTTTGTTGAGTTTTGAATGTGAAATGCTTCGGTAACAGAAGCAACATCCCGTAACTTGGAATGAATTTATGTTGAGTTTTGAATGTGAATGTGAATTGTTGGGTGAGGGGCGCTACACACTTAAATTTGAAAAAAATGAAAAATGATTATAAATTTTTATTATATAAACTAAAAATAAATTGGAACAAAAAAATTTGACTACAATAAATTTTTATTATATAAACTAGCATATTATTTAAATTTTTAAAATATTTTATTATAATAAAAATTTTACATAGCTAAATAATATGTTAGTTTATATAATAAAAAAATATTGTAGTCAATTTTTTTGGTTCCAATTTATTTTTAGTTTATATAATAAAAATTTATAATCATTTTTCGTTTTTTCAAATTTAAGTGACCATTTTTTAAAAACGCTAAGCTATGTAAAAAATTAGATATTATATTCGTTGTATTATATAATATTTTTTATGAATGTTATCAAATATTTTAATTAATTTAGATTACAATTAATAATTTTCATATTTTAATGTGTTTTTTTTTTAGAATTTCTGGAGAAAAAAGAACTAGAAAAAAGTTTGATACTTAAATGAAAAGCTGATGATATATTTTCAACATAAATCTCTTTGTGTTACACTTATTAAATTTGCCTGATTAAGTCCAATTGGTCCTACATTTCTTTAAAAGTAAATTCTACTTCATAAATTAATAATTTAGTCCCTATGATTTTTTTAAGCAAGTACCTGTGAATTTTCTTTCATCTTAAAAAGTGGGTTTTATTTTTTTGTCTAAAATTTAATTTAATTTAATTTTTTTTGGTGAAAAAAAGCAAACAATTACATCTAATCAAAAGATCAACAATATCACAAGCTATGTACTGTTGGAGAACCCCCAACACTTTATTAGGAGGCTTATCGAAAGTTTTTAGGCTTGACTTCCATGTTAGACATAATTTAGCCAACCGGTCCATAACTAAGTTTTTCTCTCTAGGCACATGTCGAATTCGCCACTGACCTTCAGAACGCAGAATCCTTTATACCCTTCTAAGAACTGTGATACCTGAATCCTCCACCGTTTTTCGGTCAAGGCCTTAATCACTTCTAAGTTATCCGTTTGAGTTGTGGCCCGTTTGTATCCATTCATTAGCATAACAAGGATCCCATCAAGAATACCCCAGAGTTCTGCCTCAAAAGGAGTAAAATTACCCAGATAGTGACTGAATCCTAAAATCCAATTACCATCCATGTCTTGTATCACACCTCCAGCAGGCGCTTTCTCAGAGTCTCTCTCCACAACACCGCTAGAGAAAAGATGAACCCACATTTCCTCAGTATGCCTTTTGTGGTATGGGTTTAGGGAAAGAGGCTTAGAAGTGTTTTGACTTGCCTCAAATTGACGTGCCCAACTCAAAGAAACTTGAATGATTTCAAGGGCTATCCAAGTGATGTTTAAGAAGATGAAAAGATTCTTGTTCTCTCAAATTCTCCAGATAATCAGACCAAAGAGACTTGCCCAAAGAACTCCACGCTCCTGCAAACGCACATGACAACAAAGGTTATAAGAAAACCAAATTTGGAAATTGTCAGAGAAGAATCTATTTTGTTGATCGCTTGGAACGACATGCTTCCACACATCCTTTGCAGCCACACAATCCCGAAGAATGTGGAAGATATCTTCAGTCTCATGACCAAAAATGCCACAAGAGCTACACTGGCCCAAACCTCTCCTGATGCGCTCCGATTTAGTAAGCAATCTCTATTTATAAACTAACCATAGAAAAAAAATGTACTCTTTGAGGACCTTGATACTTCCAGATGTTTTTCCAAAACGGGTCCTTAGGATTCCAAGAGTCTGGTTTTAAAGACCAGAATGCGCTTCGAACTGAAAAGGAACCTAAAGCTAACGATGCCCAAATCACTTTATCCACTCCTGAATTAGGATGTGGGGGAGGAATTGTAATTATACGTTGGATCACCTCTTCAAGCAGCCAAACACGAAAGAGATCAAGGTTCCAAGCATCACCATCCAAGACCATATCCTTAAGGGTACAATCCTCGTCCAAATTAACATGAGCAGGAATGAAAGAAAGTAAAGGCCCAATTCCTAAGACCCACGAATCCTTCCAGCACCAAATGCTTATGCCATTACCTATTAACCAAGCTAATTTTTCACATGGAAGTGACCAAACCTTAGAGAGAGAGCGTCATAAATGTGAACATTGACTTCTAGCAGTGAAGCTTAGGTGTAACACCCCTCACCCGTATTCACCGTCAGAATAGGGATACGGAGCATTACCGGACTTTCAACACATTTAAACTTACATTTCATATACAGATTATCAATTCAAATACAATTCAATCACAATCGATTATAGTGTCCCTTAAACAAGCCTACGAGGCCTTAAACATGCATTAGGAGTAATTCGGGACTAAACCAGAAGCTCAAGTAACTTTTACGAAACTTTGAAAATTTTCTCAAAACAGGGGACACACGCCCGTGTGACCAGGCCGTGTGTCTCACACGGCCACCAGACACGCCCGTGTCACAAGCCGTGAACATTCGAAATGGAAGCACATGGTCGTGTCCTAGCCCATGTCCTACCCCGTGTCCAAACAAGTCAGGTTACTGACTTGGGTCACACGGCCAGCCACACGCCCGTGTGTTTAGCCCGTGTGCCCTTCAAAGTTGCCACACACGTCCGTGTGCCAGGCCGTGTGCTAGGCCGTGCCAAACCTGTAGGGTATACTGACTTATGCAACACGGCCATGTCACACGCCCGTGTGTTAGACCGTGTGCCAATTAGGGGGTATACTGACTTGTGCCACACGGCCGATCACACGCCTGTGTGTGAGACCGTGTGGATCATACTGACTTCATTACAATTTCAACACTAGGGGACACACGGCCGTGTATCATGACCGTGTGTCACACACGGCTGAGACACATGCCCGTGTCTCTGCCCGTGTGGACAAAAATAGGCTATTTACCATGCCACTTTGTCACCCAAATTTGCATATACCTACACAACCAAAATGGCACCAAATCATAGCATAATTAACATTCAATTCAGCCACAATCAAGACTAATTCATACCATTTTCAATACCAACATTCATCATGCTTAAAACCTCAAACCTTACTCCATCAAAACATACCAAATCACATATACAAATCAACTAACTATACCTTAACTAAACATACATTATTTTGAACCAATTCACATACATAACTCACATCTAATATCAACCATATATGCACATATATGCACATAACCAAAATTAACCAAATTAAGCCAACTCTCATTGCTATATTGATCGCTGTAAATCAGAGTTTTAAAATTTATAAATGAATGATCGAACCTGGAAACTAACTCTGACAACGATTGAGGCAAGTGCACCTATCGAACAGTAGTATAGCTTAGGCAAGACCGAATTATCGAACCCAAAGGAACTAAAAGTACTAATACTCACCGTCTTTTTATTATTTAGCCTTAAGATAAAATGATGGTTTTTAAACTAAAACTAATCTACTTACTAAGCTAAGACGCAAAGACAAAAAGAATGAATTCGGGAAATAACTTTTGGAAAAACTCAGTTGACTCAAGCGATACCCTTAGGAAAAATCCACCTAGACTTCACTTGTTATCTAACCTTGAACCATATGATTTATTTACTTAGTTTGATCCGTGAGACTCCCTAATTTATATTAAACCCTCTCTCGAGGCGAATAATGTCTAACCCTAGGTTAATTAGTGGAACTCTCGTTCGCTTATAATAACCCCCTAGAATAGCAATAAATCGATCTCTAGACTCCTATATTAGGTTTTACCCTAATCCGGCAAAATCTCATCACCTTATCTCTAGGCGTGCGATCAACTCCGCTTAATTATGTTGGATCTACTCTTAGGCAGGGTCTATTCCTCCTCCACCTAAGCACATTAGATTTGGATTAAGTTCACACAATTAAGAACAAACTAAGTTATTATCATATAATTCAAAAATCAAATAACAAGATTCATCATAGGTTTCATCCCCTTCGGGTATCCGAAGGGTTTAGTTCATAACAATAAAGGAAAACATCTCAGAGAAAAGATAAAACAAAACATAAGAAATCCCTAAAACCCCTGAAGGAATTGAAGAGGAGATCCTCCGTCTTGAGTAGAATTAGAAGCTTCTCGAGATGGATCAACTGGCTATCTTCGAGTGATTCCCACAAATCGACCTTTCGGCTTGGCTTTTTAGCCTAGCTTTCTGCCCCCCTTTCAGCTGGTACCTAGGGTGTATTTATAGGCTTTTGAAACATGTTTCTTTCTCCCTAAGTATCTTTTCCCAAATAAAATTCCTCTTCTCCACGGCAGAGGCACGGCCATGGCACACGCCCGTGTAAATCATGGCCAGGCCGTGTTCGACACTGTTGAATGAGGCACGACCGTGTGGCTTGAAGTCCAGGCCGTGTTGATTTCGTAGCTTGGCCCAACTTGGTCCGTTTTAAGCTCGTTTCTCGTTCTTTTCGTCATCGGGTGCTTTCCTGAGTATAAAACATGAAAAGAAAGGATTAAGAGCACCTTTTTACATAAATTGAGGCTTAAATCATCCAAAAGCATATTAAATGTGGGCTTAGAATATGTTACTTTTACGGTTTATCAAATACCCCCACACTTAAGCTTTTTCTTGTCCCCAAGCAAAATTCTCAACTTACAATTAAAACGAACTTTCCTCAATTCATAATAGTCATTGATAGTGTCTCATCCTAATTCATAGATAATTTATACATGGATAATTCAATTTAAAGTGTCCTAAAAATTCAAACAATATAAGTCATAGATTCTGTAGCACAAAACATAGGCGTTTCCCTTCATCTAAATAATTACCTCTGATTCGGAATCAACAAGGATTGACATCCTCACAAAAGATTCGCTCAAATCACTCAAAGTGTTTAAGGTTCAAAATTTAGGCACTCAAAAGTCAAACATGAAGAGTTAATCCCATAGGCTTGCATGAAAATCAAATCTCCGCCACTGAAATATGAGACGAAACACAAATCAAAAGGTCTTTGTTAGGGTTGTAACGGGGCTAGGGTTAAGGTGTGGAGTAAGGCTGAATTAGAGTGTTAAAATCGAGATTGAATCAACAAATTACCTAACTAAGAACTAATGAACTAATAATAATAATTACGTCAATTGAAAACTAATAATGCTAACACTACGAGCTTCGTCTTCGATATCTGGAATTCAAGCGTATAAGCTCATTTAATCACAACTAATAATGAATAATGATTATACTTTTGATGTTTTTTTTTAGAACAAACTAAATACATAATAAAGGATAAATTACTGAAGTAAAAATCATAGTTAGGCAACTAATCAAAATCAATTCTCGATATAAGGGTAGTTAAAGAGGATTGGTGATAACAAAAACAAAAGGGTTCTAGGTTAATGGGTGAGTTAATAAATAGGGTTTTTAGGGTTAAAAGGGGTTCAGTAGGGGTTAATCGTGAAGGTAGGCTTTTTATGGAGTAAGTGGGTTAGATCCTAGGTGCCTTTATCATCTCTGTGTTTCAAATAAAAAAATGTGGTCTCGACATGTATAATCGATGCAAGTTCTAGAATAACAAATCAGTGTTGACATACTCATAATCAATAAAGTGAGCAAGAAAAAGAATATATGCTCTGTAAGGCTCAAAAACTCACAAAAATTATGGGTATTTTGATGTCAACCTCGTAAATTTTAAACTTCAAAGTAATATTTAAACTCAGTTCGACAACCTAGAAAAAATTTTAATTTCTGAAAAATAGACTTATCATGCTTGATTCTCTAGTATTCTTCAAATTTAATTATCAATGCACAATTATCAATGACTTAATCTAAAACATATCAATAAAAATCATAAATCATCAGAAATTTCATCCTAATTAGCAATATAAGTAAATTACTTAAGAACAAGACTAAATTCAGGGTTTTTGTTAGGTATCTTTTTAGGTTGTTCACCCCCCCACACTTAAGATGTACATTGCCCTCAATGTACAAAGATATATAATGAAAATTAATATGTAAAATCAAAAGAGAGGGGAGAGATTGACACTCCCTGAATTGGATGATTTCCTAGAGTTGGCAGTGGTCGTGGTGAAAGATAAGTTGGAGGGCTCCTTTTTGGATGTGGTGGATGCTCACGAGTTCTGCGCTAGATGAAGAAATTGGGGAACTCATGGAGGATTAGCCAGGATTTATTAAGACAAATTTAAAATAAACTAAATATCTAATTAAAGAAAAGAAAAGTAAAGAAAGAGGAAACAAAAATGTAAACGAAATAAAACTAAAAGATAAAGGGGCTTAAGAATCCTTATTGGTGTATGGTTTGCGAGGTGGATGTGACTTCTACGGTCACGGAGGTGCTGGCGGTGGTGGAAGTGGCGTGATTCCCAAGCAGCCTTTAGCTCCTAAGTCAAAGAAACTAAGATAGAATAAAATAATTTAAGCGGAAGAGAAGTGTAGATAAGGAAACTTAAGAAAAAGAGAAAAATGAAATAAAAACTAAATAGCCTCAAATATCCTTGGCTTGTTGTTCAGATGAAGCTGCCGGCATGAACTCATATGAATCGGTCTCCTTTAGGCAGATTGGCCTCTTACGCTTTCTTGCCATGGATATGATATTGTTGTGGCTCAAGAGTCTAAGGATTTCTTAGGGAAAAGGAAAAAGAAAGGAAAGAATGGAAGAAGGAAAGAAGAAATAAGTGGGTTAAGAAGAAAAATGAAAAGGGTATGATGTTTAAATAGAATTTCAGGTCTGGCGGTTTCCCACGCCCGTGGGTTGAGGGTGTGTCGATTCACACGGCCGCCTCGCACGGCCGTGCTCTAGGGTGTGTTGATTCCCCACGCTCGTGTCTAGCCTGTGTTCGACAAGTCAGTATATTAGCACGGTTAGCTGGCACGGGCGTGTTCAGCCCGTGGTTGGCAAGTTAGTAGCCTCACACGGCCGTCAAGCACGACCGTGTCACTTTGTCGGTGCCCGTGGGAGAGTGGTTGAGTCTGTGATTGCCAGAAATTAGGTCATTCTGACTTGTACCGTCCTGCCCTGTTAGTACCAACATTCTTGAGGTACACACGGCCACGGCCACGGCCGTGTGGAAGGCCATGTGTCCTGGAATTCTGCACCCCTTGTTAGTTTATAACTACGTATTCAAAAAGAAAAGAAGAAAAGAAAAATAAATTTAAAGCAAAATGTGAGAATAAGTTATGTTAGTGCTCGGGTTGCCTCGAGAAGCGCTCGGTTATAGTCTTAAGCTAGACTCTCTTCTCGTTTGCATCGCCAGGGTGGTTTGAGGAGTTGGAAGTCCTTCCTCACGTTATTATCTGTATCCTCGTGAAAAAATTTAAGTTGAGATGCGTTTATAGTAAAAGTACCAAAAATAGGACTACTTACCTCGACTGTTTTGGATGGGAAAACACTAGTTACCCTAAAAGATATTTCTTTGTTTGTGCTAGGGTCAAGAGGAGATATTCGAAGATCTACTTCATCTAACAGTACCTTGTCCCCTATTTTGAAGTGGTTTGTTGTTCCTATAAGCTCTTCTGGGGGTTCTTTCGATTTTTCCTCGTGTGGTTCTGCTTCTTCGTCGTGTATCCCTAATTTCTCCTTAATGTGTGTCTTCCACTCGTCTAGATCATCGAACTGGATCCCTCGATCTTCATGAGTTATTTCTTTGTTGGGGTTGGGGTCAGGATCGGGTTCAGTTGTATTCTTTGGTGGTGTTTCCTGAAAAGAAGAGTTAACCGAATGGTTATTAGGGACATTTACGTTCTCACCTTGATTACTCGATGTTCTAGCCGAATCGAGAGCCTTGATGGTGACGGTCTCATTACCTATGCAAAGTATGAGTTCTCCTGCATCAACATCAATTTTAGTCCCGGCAGATTTGCTAAAAGGGTCTTCCTAAAATTGGGGGATCGAATTATCCTCATCCATGTCTAAGACAACAAAATCTACTGGGAAAACGAATCTGTCAATTTTTACAAGAACATCTTCGATAATACCCCTAGGAATTCTAGCAGTTTTATTGGCTAATTAAATGCTCATCCTAGTTTGTTTGGGTTTCCCTAGACCTAATTGTTTAAACAATTTAGAAGGCATGACATTTATGCTTGCCCCTAAATCGACTAACGATTATCAGTTAGTCTACCAATTAAACATGGAATTGTAAAACTCCCCGGATCTTTTAATTTCGTGGTAGCTTATTTTGCAAGATTGCTGAGCACTTTGCGTTGAGTTCCACATGCGAATCTTCGTCTAGTTTCCGCTTGTTTGTCAGAAGCTTCTTTAAGAATTTCCTGGAATCAGGCATCTACGAAAGAGCTTCGAGGAGTGGTAAGTTAATGTGTAATTTCTTTAAAAGTTTAAGAAAATTATCGAACTATTCCTCTGTGTCGTCTCTCTTCAACGCTTCGGGATAAGGTATGCAAGGTTGGTACTCCTTGATTACCGGTTTTGGCTTGTCTTGTGTTACCTCATCTTTACCTTTCCCTACCTCGTTTCCTTGTGTTGATATGGATTCATCTACCCTTGTATTCTCCTGAGCTGTTATGGCTTGGATCTGCTCTTTAGGATTAATTTCAGTGTTACTTGGTAGACGCCCTTGCGGTCGTTCTGATAATAGCTTTGCAATTTCTATGACTGACTGGGTAATTTCCCCGATTGCCTTTGTAAGTCCTCCAACTTGGTTCTCGATCGTTTTGATCGATGTTTTTTTGGTGTTGAGCGTTACCTCATTTTTTTTAGACGGGCTTCTGTGGATGCTATGAATTTGTTCAACGTCTCTTCAAGACTCGGCTTCTTTTCCTGTGGATAGGGCTGATTTTGGAAATTTTGAGGAGGTTGTTGTCTTTGATTTCCTTGATTTCCTTGTCCTCCCCACGAAAAATTTGGGTGGTTCCTCCAACCTGGATTATAATTATTACTATATGGGTTATTATTAGATCTGAAATTGTTACCTATATAGTTCATATGTTCGCTCTCTGTGCCTGGTTGGTAGGGTGGGTACTCAGAATTTGCCACAGTTCCACTTGCGTCGCACTGCATGACTGGATGTACCTGCGAATAACACAAACTATCAATCTTCTTATTCATCAACTCTACCTGATTTGATAGCATGGTTACTGCATCGAGGTTATAAAATCCATCGTTTTTGTTGGCTTTGTTCTTGTAACTTGCCATCGATAGTTATTCAAATGACATCTCTTCAATAAACTCGTAGGTCGCCTCGAAGTTCTATTATTCGGGGGTTCCACCGGCGGCTGAATCAATTAATTGCCTCGTTGAAGGATTCACACCGTTGTAAAAAGTTTGGACTTGGATCCACAATGGTAATCCGTGGTGTGGGCATCTCCTCAAGAGATCTTTGTATCTCTCCCATGCATCGTATAACGTCTCTAAATCCATCTGCACAAAAGAAGATATATCATTACGTAACTTGGCCGGTGGAAAATATTTTAATAGAAATTTTTTGGTCATTTGTTCCCATGTAGTGATTGACCCTCGTGGTAACGAGTTTAACCACTGTCTAGCTTTATTCCTTAATGAAAAGGGAAATAACCGAAGATGTATGGCATCATCAGAAACACCATTTATTTTGAAGGTATCACAGAACTCTAAAAAGTTAGCTATATGAGTGTTAGGATCTTCGTCCTGCAAACCATCACATTGAACAAACTGTTGAATCATTTGAATAGTGTTAGGCTTTAACTCAAAATTATTAGCAGCTATAGCAGGCCTAACAATACTCGATTCTGCCCCTGTTAAATGAGGTTTAGCACAATCATACATCGTACGAGGGGCATTCTGATCCGCCACATCGTTTTGTGGTGGTGAATTATTTTCGTTCATCCCTTCAGTAAGATTGGATCTGTCTTCCTGCTCTCCTTGGTAATTTAGGGCTCGCCTAATTTCTTTACGACTTCTTCGAGCAGTAGCTTCAATATCACTGTCGTATTCTAAAGGTCCTCTCGGGTTTCTTCTAGTCATAAACTAGAGGTACCTGATTGGAAAAGAAAGAAATAAAATTTAGCAAAAATTATAATTAAAACTAAAAAGAAAAATAAATTGCGAAAAAGAAAAATAATGGCTAAAGTAATAAAAATAGAGTTTTCTTAATATTTTAGTTCCCCGGCAATGGCGCCAAAAACTTAATCGCTGTAAATCAGAGTTTTAAAATTTATAAAAGAATGATCGAACCTGGAAACTAACTCTGACAACGATTGAGGCAAGTGCACCTATCGAACAGTAGTATAGCTTAGGCAAGACCGGATTATCGAACCCAAATGAACTAAAAGTATTAATACTCACCGTCTTTTTATTATTTAGCCTTAAGATAAAGTGATGGTTGTTAAACTAAAACTAATCTACTTACTAAGCTAAGACGCAAAGAAAAAAAGAATGAATTCGGGAAATAACTTTTGGAAAAACTCAGTTGACTCAAGCGATACCCTTAGGAAAAATCCACCTAGACTTCACTTATTATCTAACCATGAACCATATGATTTATTTACTTAGTTTGATCCGTGAGACTCCCTAACGTATATTAAACCCTCTCTTGAGGCGAATAACGTCTAACCCTAGGTTAATTAGTGGAACTCTCGTTCGCTTATAATAACCCCCTAGAATAGCAGTAAATCGATCTCTGGACTCCCATATTAGGTTTTACCCTAATCCGGCAAAATCTCGTCACCCTATCTCTAGGCGTGCGATCAACTCCGCTTAATTATGTTGGATCTACTCTTAGGCAGGGTCTATTCCTCCTCCACCTAAGCACATTAGATTTGGATTAAGTTCACACAATTAAGAACAAACTAAGTTATTATCATATAATTCAAAAATCAAATAACAAGATTCATCATAGGTTTCATCCCTTTCGGGTATCCGAAGGGTTTAGTTCATAACAATAAAGGAAAACATCTCAAGAGAAAAGATAAAACAAAACATAAGAAATCCCTAAAACCCCCTGAAGGAATTGAAGAGGAGATCCTCCGTCTTGAGTAGAATTTTGGCTTCTCGAGATGGATCAACTGGCTATCTTCGAGTGATTCCCACAAATCTGACCTTTTCGGCTTGGCTTTTTAGCCTAGCTTTTCGCCCCCCTTTCAGCTGCTACCTAGGGTGTATTTATAGGCTTTTGAAACACGTTTCTTTCTCCCTAAGTATCCTTTCCCGAATGAAATTCCTCTTCTCCACGATAGAGGCACGGTCATGGCACACGCCCGTGTAAATCGTGGCCAGGCCGTGTTCGACACTGTTGAATGAGGCACGGCCGTGTGGCTTGAAGTCCAGGCCGTGTTGATTTCGTAGCTTGGCCAACCTTGGTCCGTTTTAAGCCCATTTCTCGTTCTTTTCGTCATCGGGTGCTTTCCTGAGTATAAAACATGAAAAGAAAGGATTAAGAGCACATTTTTACATAAATTGAGGCTTAAATCATCCAAAAGCATATTAAATGTGGGCTTAGAATATGTTACTTTTACGGTTTATCATATATATATATACAAACCAAAATATAAGCATTTACAATGCCAATTCATTTGGCCAACATCATTACCAAAACGTAGTCAACATGACTCAAAATACCTATACATGCCATATACTTAATATACCAAAGTTCAAAGGTACCAAGTGATAGGTGGTAGTGTGAAACGATCTCCGACGATCCCTGAATCCGAGCTAGCTTCGATTTCACTAAAAAACACGGGAAAATACACAAAGTAAGCTATAAAGCTTAGTAAGCTCGTATGATATAAACTTAACTAATCACAAATACACCATTTATCTATTTAAACATATTAACATGTAATTTGTGATTACTAACAAACCTTTCACAAGCTATTTCATATGCTAATATACAAACTTCATAACTTCTTCAATTTAAGGCTCATACTATGCATGTACATACCTGTACCAATCCGAAACAATCTCATACATATTCAGAATACCGTTGAATACCTATATCTCGCACACTAAGTGCCGTACATAGCCGAAGCTATCTCAAATCGCACACTAAGTGCCATACATAGCCGAAGCTATCTCAATTCGCACACTAAGTGTCATATATAACCGAAGTTATGTCGAATCGCACACTAAGTGTCATATATAGCCGAATCGTCGTCACACGTAACTTTAATCTTGTATACACAATTTATGCAATATTAAAGCATTTAAAGCATAATTATAATAATGCTTGTTACATACAAACTTACCTCAGATGTTAAAACGGTGAATCGAGTCGATTAGTCGATAACTTTAGTTTTCCCCCGATCTAAGTCCGAATTCCGCTTTTCTTGATCTATATAATATCAAATTAAACTCATCTAGTCATTCATTTATCCAATTTAGTCAAAATTTCACTTTAGGGCATTTTTACACAATTGCCCCTAATATTTCACATCTTTTACAATTTAGTCCTTATTACACAAAATCACAAATTGATGCAATTTAATCCACTCACATGCTAGCCGAATTTCCCTAATACACATATCAGCCCATATTTTTCATTTATTTCACATTTCTACCACACAATTTACACATTTCTCAATTTAATACCTATTTTGCATTTTCTCTAAAAATCACTTTACAAAACTTGTGTATCTATCAACAATCATTCAAAATATATCAAGAAAATTCAAAACACATGCTTATTCATCAATGGCATCATTAAAATCTTTAACATTTTTACAAATTAGTCCCTGGGCTAGCTAGTACTAGCTGCAACGATCTCAAAAATGTAGAAATCATTAAAAATGGGACAATAACCGTACCTAATTGAGCTTAAATGTCTTGGCCGAATGTAAAAGAGAAAAATAGATTCCTTTTTGCCCTAGATTCAGTGAAGAATATGATAATAGGTAATGTTTTTGTTTCTGTTTTATTTATTTTAAGTTAAAATACTAATTTACTAATATAACCTTAATTAATCACACAAATTTCAAAAATACCATTCTCATAAATTTCCACTATCATATAAATGGTCCAATTACCACTTAAGGACCTTAACTTTAAGGTTCTATAGCTATTAGATACTTTTAGCTAATAGAACTTCACTTTTACACTTTACGCGATTTAATCCTTTTTCTCAAATTAACCATTTAAACGATAAAATTTCTTCACGAAACTTTCACACATACATGCTATCATGCTGTAAACACTTAAAATAATATTTAAATAATTTTTTTAACCTTAGATTTGTGGTTCCAAAACCACTATTCCGATTTGACTAAAAACGGGCTGTTACAACTCTCCCCCCTTAGGGATTTTCGTCCCCGAAAATCTTACCAGTGAATAGGTTAGGGTACTATTTTCTCATAGCTTCCTCGGGCTCCCACGTAGCCTCTTCAACTCCGTGACGTTGCCACAAGACTTTCACTAAAGCTATGCATTTATTTCTCAATTCTTTGATCTCTCGAGCCAAAATTCTAATTGGTTCTTCATTGTACGTCATATCAGGCTGAATTTCAATCTCTGACGGAGAAATCACATGTTAGGGATCCGATCGATATCGACGTAACATCGACAAGTGAAACACATTATGGATCTTTTCTAACTCTGATGGTAAAGCTAGTCGGCATGCCACTGGCCCTATTCTTTTGATGATCTTGTACGGCCCAATGAAACGCGGACTCAACTTGCCTTTCTGACCAAATCTAAGGATTTTCTTTCATGGAGATACTTTCAAAAACACTTTATCACCGATTTGAAATTCAATATCTTTTCGTTTCAAATCCGTGTACGATTTCTGACGATCTAAAGCTACTTTTAAACAATCGCGAATTACTTTTACTTTCTCTTCGGTTTCTCTAATAAATCAACCCCGTGAATCTGTTTCGCGCTAAGTTCAATCCAGTACAATGGAGTTCGGCATTTACAACCATACAAAGCTTCGTACGGTGCCATCTTTATACTCGATTGAAAGCTATTGTTATACGCGAATTCAACCAGCGGCAAATATTTCTCCCAGTTGCCTTCGAATTCTAAAACACAACATCTGATCATATCTTCGAGAACCTGAATTACTCTCTCAGACTGACTATCGATTTGCGGATGAAAAGCTGTACTAAAGTTCAATTTCGTACCCAGAGCCTCTTGCAATTTCTTCCAAAATCGTGATGTAAACCTCGGATCTCTATCCGAAATAATAGAAATAGGCACCCTGTGCAATCTAACAATCTCGGAGATATACAATTCAGCTAGTCGATCAAACGAAAAGTCTGTACGTACCGGAATAAAATGTGTTGATTTCGTTAATCGATCAATGACAACCCAAATAGCATCTTTCTTTTTCGGAGACAAAGGCAATCCTGATACGAAATCCATCGTAACTCTGTCCCATTTCCACTCTGGTATCATCACAGGTTGAAGTAAACCCGAAGGTACTTGATGTTCAGCTTTAACTTGCTGACACACTAAACATTTCGCTACAAATTCAAAAATGTCTCGTTTCATACCCGACCACCAATATAATTGTTTCAAATCATTGTACATTTTAGTACTTCCGGGATGAACAGATAAACAACCACTATGTACCTCGTATAAAATTTTTTGAATCAACTCCAAATTTTTTGGTACACAGATTCTACCTCAGAACATCAAACAATCATCGGATTCGGTTTGGTACTCTGAATCACTAGTCGACTCGCATTGCACTCTTTTAGCTTGCAAATCACTATCACATTTCTGAGCTTCGCAAATTTGCTGAAGAAATACTGGTTTAGCTTTAAACTCAGCTAAAATCGAACCGTCATCGGATAATGTCAAGTGTGTATTCATTGCTCTCAGGGCAAACAACAACTTTCTACTCAAAGCATCCGCGACCACATTCGCTTTCCCCGGGTGATAATCAATTACTAACTCATAGTCTTTTAGTAACTCAAGCCATCTCCGTTGTCGCAAATTCAAATCTTTCTGAGTCATAATATACTTTAAACTCTTATGATCAGTAAAGATGTGGCATTTTTCACTGTACAAATGATGACGCCAGATTTTCAATGCAAAAACTATTGCAGCCAACTCTAAATCATGCGTCGGGTAGTTCTTTTCATGCGGTTTCAACTATTTGGAGGCATAAGCTACAACTTTTCCCTCTTGCATCAATACGCAACCCAAACCGTTCAATGATGCGTCGCTGTAAATTACAAATTCTTTACCCGACTCAGGTTGAACCAACACTGGTGCCTCAATTAACAATGCTTTCAATTGATCAAAGCTTCATTGACATTTCTCGGGCACTTCAAACTTGACATCTTTCTGTAGCAGTCTGCTCATCGGTGTCACAATCATCGAGAACCCTTTTACAAAATTTCGATAGTAACCTGCCAATCCCAAAAAACTTCTGACATTGGATACATTTCTAGGTGGTTTCCAGTCAATAACTGCAGATATCTTGCTTGGATCAACTCTTATACCTTTCGCAGAAACAATGTGCCCCAAAAATCCAACTTCTCGGAGCCAAAACTCACATTTGCTGAATTTAGCATACGGTTGCTTATCTCTCAAGGTCTGCAACACAATCCTCAAATGCTCGGCATGTTCAGATACATCTCGCGAATAGATCAGAATGGCGTCAATGAACACAACAACAAATCTGTCTAAATACGGTCTAAATATCCGATTCATCTAATCAATAAAAATGGAAGGAGCATTAGTTAATCCAAAAGGCATAACAAGGAATTCATAATGTCTGTACCTCGTTATGAACGCAGTTTTCGGCACATCTGAGTCTTTAACTCGCAACTGATAATAACTAGATCTCAAATCAATCCTTGAAAACACTGTTGCACCTTTCAACTGATCAAACAAATCGTCTATTCTCGGCAACGGATACTTATTCTTTATCGTAACCTTGTTGAGCTAACGATAGTCAATACACATTCTCATTGACCCGTCTTTCTTCTTAACAAACAATACTGGCGCACCCCAGGGCGAAAAACTCAGTCGTGCAAAACCTCTATCTGTTAACTCTTGCAACTGAGCTTTCAACTCTTTAAACTTGGTCAGATCCATTCCATACGGAGCTATAGATATCGGTGAAGTTCCCGGTACTAATTCAATAGCAAACTCAACCTCTCTGACTGGTGGAAACCTAGGCAATTCTTCTGGAAATACATCCGGATATTCACAGACAACTGGCACTTATTCAATCTTTGATTCAGACACTTTGGTATCTAAAAAATAGGCTAGATACGTATCGCAACCTTTTCTTACATATCTCCGAGCCGACATCAACAAAATCACTATAGGTAACCCACTCGACTCATCATATTCAATTCGAAGAATTTCATTATTCCGACATTTCAATTCTATAATCTTTCGTCTACAATTCACAACAGCGTCATGCAGAGTCAACCAATCCATTCCCAGAATTACATCGAACTCATCAAATGGAAAAAGTATCAAGTCAGCCAGAAAACAGTAACCCTGAGTCATTAAAGGACAATTCTTGCAAACTTTATCAACTAGAACAAACCTGCCTAAGGGGTTCGATACTTTAATCACAAACTCAGTAGACTCGACAGGCAAGCTCTTATTAAACACCAAATTCATACATATATACGAGTGTGTCGGTCCAGGATCAATTAAAGCAATCACATTAGTATCATAAAGAGAGAAGGTACCGGTAATAACATCAGGTGACGATGCTTCTTCGCGAGCGCGAATAGCGTAGGCTCTAGCAGGTGCTCTAGCCTCAGATCTCACAGTGGAGTCCCTTGTATCCCCTCGACTACCCCTCACATTCCCAGCATTTCTTGGTGGTCTTCCTCTAGTCGACATATTACTCGGTCTCACATTCTGAGGTCTATCTTTCTCAACCATCTCAGGACATTCTTTAATAAAATGATCTCATGAACCACAACTGTAACAAGCTCTATTATTATATTTCACCCAACAATCTCTAAAATGCCATCTTCAACACTATTGACACTCGGGCTTGATGTCTTTTACGTTGCCAACACTTGATACTGACGTGGCTTGAGCTTTAGGGCTGGTGTATTATTTTCCGCGATCTCTATTGGAATATCCCGCTGAAGTGGTCAATCGATTAAAATAATCTTTTGATTTCTTCGACGCGGAATGGTAAGGTTTACTCATCGATCTCTTCTTCAAATCTCATACTTCTGAATCAGCCTTTCTCTTTTCTTGATTAAATTCTTCGGCTTTGCAAGCCCGATCGACTAATACAACAAACTCTTTCAAATCTAATATTCCAACCAAAAGTTTAATATCTTCGTTCAACCCATCAACAAACCACTTACACATAATCTCTTCGGTAGAAAAATACTCTCGAGCATATTTACTTAACAGCACAAATTCTCTCTCATACTCGGTTACGGTCATACGACCTTGTTTCAGCTCTAGAAACTCTTTGTGTTTTTTATCCAGAAACTGCTGGCTTATATATTTCTTTCGGAACTCGGTCTGAAAGAACTCCCAGGTGACTCTCTCCCTTGGCACCACCGATACTAATGTATTCCACCACTGATACGCGGTATCTCTCAGAAGGGATATAACACACTTTAAACATTCAGCTGGCGTGCAAGAAAGCTCGTCAGGGTCATCATCAACATTAGCTCTGAACTCTTCAGCCCCGTGTTTACGAAACTTGTCAACTAGAGGCTTATTCAATCTTAAAAGCTCAACTCCTTGAGGAGCTACGGGTACAAGTTAGGGGTTAGGAGGGGATGGAGGTTGTTGGGCAGTCGGGTTCGTACAAATATATTGAGTGAACCACTCATTCATCATTTGGAAGAAGGCTTCTTTAGCCTCTCCTCCCTGGCTGCTCGTTACGGGTCTAGAATCAGACGGCGTTGTCCCTTGAGCGGGAGCAGGCGTATTACTCTCAACCTCATTAGCTATAGCTCGATTGGGATCCATTTGCTATATGAAAACACATTTTCAAATGTTAGGAGTCATCACACTATCACAGTTTATATGTGGCATGTATAGCTAAACTCTCACACACGCTATGTTAGTCCTAGAATCGACTAAATCATAGCTCTGATACCAATAAATGTAACACCCCTCACCCGTATTCACTGTCAGAATAAGGATACGGAGCATTACCAGACTTTCAACACCTTTAAACTTACATTTCATATACAGTTTATCAATTTAAATACAATTCAATCACAATCGATCATAGTGTCCCTTAAACGAGCCTACGAGGCCTTAAACATGCATTAGGAGTAATTCGAGACTAAACCGGAAGCTCAAGTAACTTTTACGAAACTTTGAATTTTTTTCTCAAAACAAAGGACACACGCCCGTGTGACCAGGACGTGTGTCTCACACGGCCACCAGACACGCCCGTGTCACAAGCCGTGTGAACATTCGAAATGGAAGCACATGGTCGTGTCCCAGCCCGTGTCCTACCCTGTGTCCAAACAAGTGAGGTTACTGACCTGGGTCACACGGCCAACCACACGCCCATGTGTCTAGCCCGTGTGCCCTTCGGAGTGGCCACACACTCCCGTGTGCCAGGCCGTGTGCTAGGCCGTGCCAAACCTATAGGGTATACTGACTTATGCAACACGGACAAGTCACACGCCCGTGTGTTAGACCGTGTGCCAATTAGGGGGATACTGACTTGTGCCACACGGCCGATCACACGCCCGTGTGTGAGACCGTGTGGAGCATACTGACTTCATTACAATTTCAACACCAAGGGACACACGGCTGAGACACACGCACGTGTCTCTGCCCGTGTGGACAAAAATAGGCTATTTACCAAGCCACTTTGTCACCCAAATTTGCATATACCTACACAACCAAAATGGCACCAAATCATAGCATAATTAACATTCAATTCAGCCACAATCAAGACTAATTCATACCATTTTCAATACCAACATTCATCATGCTTATAACCTCAAACCTTACTCCATCAAAACATACCAAATCACATATACAAATCAACTATCTATACCTTAACTAAACATACATTATTTTGAACCAATTCACATACATAACTCACATCTAATATCAACCATATATGCACATAACCAAAATTCACCAAATTAAGCCAACTCTCATGGCTATATATACAAACCAAAATATAAACATTTACAATGCCAATTCATTTGGCCAACATCATTACCAAAACATAGTCAACATGACTCAAAATACCTATACATGCCATATACTTAATATACCAAAGTTCAAAGGTACCAAGTGATAGGTGGTAGTGTGAAACGATCTCCGACGATCCCTGAATCCGAGCTAGCTTCGATTTCACTAAAAAACACGGGAAAATACACAAAGTAAGCTATAAAGCTTAGTAAGCTCGTATGATATAAACTTAACTAATCACAAATACACCATTTATCTATTTAAACATATTAACATGTAATTTGTGATTACTAACAAACCTTTCACAAGCTATTTCATATGCTAATATACAAACTTCATAACTTCTTCGATTTAAGGCTCATACTATGCATGTACATACCTGTACCAATCTGAAACAAGCTCATACATATTTAGAATACCGTTGAATACACGATATCTTGCACACTAAGTGTCGTACATAGCCGAAGCTATTTCAAATCGCACACTAAGTGCCATACATAGCCGAAGCTATCTTAATTCGCACACTAAGTGTCATATATAGCCGAATCGTCGTCACACGTAACTTTAATCTTATATACACAATTTATGCAATATCAAAGCATTTAAAGCATAATTATAATAATGCTTGTTACATATGAACTTACCTCAGATGTTAAAACGACGAATCGAGTCGATTAGTCGATAACTTTAGTTTTCCCCCGATCTAAGTCCAAATTTCGCTTTTCTTGATCTATATAATATCAAATTCAACTCATCTAGTCATTCATTTATTCAATTTAGTCCAAATTTCACTTTAGGGCATTTTTACACAATTTCCCCTAATATTTCACATCTTTTACAATTTAGTCCTTATTACACGAAATCACAAATTGATGCAATTTAATCCACTCACATGCTAGCCTAATTTCCCTAATTTACATATCAGCCCATATTTTTCATTTATTTCACATTTCTACCACACAATTTACACATTTCTCAATTTAAATACCTATTTTGTATTTTCTCTAAAAATCACTTTACAAAACTTGTGTATCTATCAACAATCATTCAAAATCTATCAAGAAACTTCAAAACACATGTTTATTCATTAATAGAATCATTCAAAATCTTTAACAATTTTACAAATTAGTCCCTGGGCTAGCTAGTACTAGCTGCAACGATCTCAAAAACGTAGAAGTCATTAAAAACGGGACAATAACGGTACCTAATTGAGCTTAAATGTCTTGGCCGAATGTAAAAGAGAAAAATAGCTTCCTTTTTACCCTAGATTCGGTGAAGAATATGATAATAGGTAATGTTTTTGTTTTTTTTATTTATTTTAAGTTAAAATACTAATTTACTAATATAACCTTAATTAATCATACAAATTTCAAAAATACCATTCCCATAAATTTCCACTATCATATAAATGGTCCAATTACCACTTAAGGACCTTAACTTTAAGTTTCTATAGCTATTAGATGCTTTTAGCTAATAGAACTTCACTTTTACACTTTACGTGATTTAATCCTTTTTCTCAAATTAACCATTTAAACGATAAAATTTCTTCATGAAACTTTCACACATACATGCTATCATGCTGTAAACACTTAAAATAATATTAAAATAATTTTTTAACTTCGGATTTGTGGTTCCAAAACCACTGTTCTTATTTGACTAAAAACGAGCTGCTACATTAGGAGTTGTTCCTTCAAACCATATTTAGAGAGGAGAATTCGAACCCATAAAGTGTTATCCACCCAATCTTCAATAGGAAAGAATTATTCTAGTCATGTAAATGCCGTAATCCAAGACCCCCTCGAGACCTTTGCTGAAAAATAGAATCCCATCCAACCAATGCAAGTTTCGAGTGACCATTAGCATAGCCCCATATAAACTATCTCGCAGTCCACGCTATCCCATCACAAACTCCCTTCGGAATCAACATAGACTGCATAAAATAGTTCAGAATGGCAAGGAGAATAGATTGGGCCAAGGTAATTCTCCCAGTAATGGAAAGTTTCCTTGCTTCCCAATTTTGCAGCTTACGCCTTACATTTTCCACAACATAACTCAATGTGTTCTTCGTGACTCGCTCATGAAGAAGAAGAACTCCTAAGTAAGTTCCAAGGTTCTGGACAATTTGAAACCTAAAAAGTTGACTAATCCGAGTACAAATACCATCTTCAATTCCTCTGGAAAAGTAAATGTTGCTTTTCCTCTTGCTAAATTTGTGACCAAAAAAATCACAGAAATGGTTCAAAATACCTGCTAAAAGCTGAGCTTGACCCAGATCTGCTTCGCAGAATATAACCAAGTCATCTGCAAAGAAAAGATATGATGATGCAAGACCCGTTCGTGAAAGACGAATTTGACACCACTTACCTTCTCCAATTTTTGCACGAATAATTTATCCTAACCACTCCATACACAATACAAAAAGAAATGATGATAAAGGACATCCATATCTAATCCCTCTAGATGGCTTGAATTTCTGGGTGGGCACACTATTACAGGGAATTTGCATAGTCGACGAGGAAATGGCCTTTATAATAACTGAGATAAGGAAATCCGAGATCCCCGCAGCCTGTAACGAAGTATTAATAAAGTCCCAGGTTACACTGTCATAAGCCTTTTCTAAGTCCAATTTGATAGCCATCCAATTTTTTCCCCTTCGTTTACTTCGCATGCAGTGAATGACTTCCTGAGCTATGATAATATTATCGGAGATATTACGTCAAGCAATGAAGCCAACTTGTTCCTACGAGATAAGGTTAGGAAACACAATTTTAAATCTATTAGCAATAACTTCCATTACCAATTTATACATTATCGAACAAAGGCTAATAGGGCGAAACTGGTTGAAGTTCTCTATATTGTCTTTCTTTGGAATAAGAACAACCAGCATGTTGTTCAAATCTGGATCAATAGCATTACCAGCAAACACACCTTGAACCCAATCATAAACAACATTACCCACGATATACCACTAACTCTGGAAGAAGTGCGCATGAAACCATCGCTTCATGGTGCTTTCAGAGGGGCCATGTCAAATAAGGCTTTCTTAATTTCTTCATCAAACACCGCCTTTTCCAAAAATACAATGTCCTGTTCTTTAAAACGAGGGAATAAATTGGATAGTAACCCCATAATCGGCTCAGGCCTTTCACCATAAAGTTTTTCGAAAAAACCAATTGCCTCGGTTTGAAGGATACCCTGATCAGAGCACCACTCACCATTATTGATGCGCAGAGCAGTAATACGATTAAATTTCTCCCACTGAACCGTACGACTATGAAAAAAATTGGTATTACGGTCCCTAAACTGAAGCCAATCTCACCTAGATTTTTTCCTCCAAAGTAACTCTTCATGATCTAGCAAATTTTCCAATTCATCTCGAACATCTGATTCTAACTGAAATAACCGACTAGAGGCTGACTGATCTAAGGCACTTTGGATATTGAAGAGCTAATTAATAAGACTCCTTTTGTGAGTACCTATAATACCATAAATGGACCTATTCCACTCTTTAACATGAGAAGTAAAACCAGAAAGGGAGTGAGCCATGTTACCTAAGAATTTCCACTTATCTTTAACGAAAGAGGGGAAATTTACATGTTTTGTCCACCTAGAAAGAAACCTGAAGGGCCTTCCTGTAGACGAATAGGAAGCCGGATTGGTCCTCAAGAGGATAGGCCTATGGTCAGGCTTAATACACGACAGATGAGTAGTGAGGAAAGGTTGAAATCCATGAGTCATTAGCCAAAGCCCAATCTAATCTCTCAAGCATTTCAGCTCTTTGCCAAGTAAAGGATGGCCCAATGTATCCCAAATCTTGCAAATTACAAGAACCTACAAATTTTCCAAAAAGGTTACATCTCTTCCTTTTGAAATGATTGCATTTTTAGCATTAGGAGACAATATAACATTAAAATCTCCCATAATTGAGAAAAGAAAAAGATCATGACGTAAAAAAAAATTTCAAGTCTTACTAAAGTACCTTCTGTTTCCTCCTGTCCGAACTACCGTTTCCTCCTGTCCGGGCTACCATAGACAAAGGAAATAAAAATAGGATTAGGTAGATCATTACTAGAAACGCAAAGTAGGATAAATTGTGGGTGATTATGGATAATTCTAATATGGATTGAATCCTTCCAACCCACCCAGATTCCACCTAAAAAACCAGTAGCTTCAACACAGTGAGAATAATAAAAACCCATTTTTCCAATGATAAAATTGGTGTTTTTACCACTAACTTTCGATTCCAAAAGGCACACGATGTCTGGTCCATACTTAAGATTATACTCACAAAAAAACCTGAATAAACTTACTACTTGCTCAGCCTTGACAATTCAATGAAAAAATGGTTAGGTTTGAATCCATGAAAAATATTAATATAAAAATAAAAGAAAATACATAAAAAGAAAAACCAAGATTTTACTGTGCGGGATTGTATTGATTAGCCTATTGCTCCTCTCCCAAAGAAGGATTACCAAAGCCTAACACAACATTGGCCTGTGTAGAAATGGCCTCAGCCAATTGGGTCATTGAGTCTCGTAATCGAACCCAAGAGTTGCCCACAGCCTTAAACCTACTTCTTTTCCCTTGAGAAATCTTGCTTAAATTTTTAGAGATTCGAGAACCCCGAAATCTATCCCCCGAAACTTTTGTTCCTATCTTAATTTTCCCTTTCGTTGAAGTAGCTCCGGTGACCCCTGTTGACTGAGCAACATCCGATGGCTCTTGGCTCTCCTTAAACAAGACCATTGAATGCCTGCTCGGGTTGAGTCCAACCGTCGAATTAGAAATTGTGACATCCACAGGTTCTGGCAGCAAAGATTTTTAGAATAAGGAAGTTTCAGTTTGTCACCACCATGCAAGGTGGAAGGACACGATGATGACCCATCAAAACCCCCTTCTCCTATCTATCCAGGAGGGCTTGAGATTCTTAAGTTTGAAGATGAAATTTCAGAAGCCTCGTGACCCGACCCGGTGAGGACCGAGTAACATTTAGACCTGACCCTATGATCGACCCAAGCCTAATAAATTTAGCAGAATCTTTGCCCAAATTAGCTTCCTCTGGGCCCTTGACAGTACCAGTTGTCGGGTGGGAAACATTTAGGGGCCTATTTTTGGGCAACACGGGCCCAATTCCTAGACCACTTGAAGGGTGTCTATCGACTTTAGGGCCCATGAGGAAATAAATTCAGGCGCAATCACTAACCCTCTGTAAGTGGTTCGATTATTAATAATGCTCATATTTCTATTGCCATTCACCGCGTCAATATTTCCTTCAATTAAAATCTCCTTCCCCTTTTTTGCGTCGAGTATCCTGGACATTCTCTTTGTTAGCTGGAACAAATTCAACATTACCTTCCACCTCTGATAATGCCCTAAATAACGAGCCCTCCTTTTTGTTAGCCAAAGACCCGATTCTAAATTGGGGTGAATCCCTAGATTTATGGCGAGATCTTTTCTCCACCAGCATCTATGGCCCGTAGGTGTCACTGTTCTCTCCCTTTCTGTCTATTGCCATACTCGTCACCTCCGGTAAAGTATCCAACGATGGAACACTCCTTTCAGGATTATACTTAGTACTCCTAAAAGGACACACTTCCTTAACATGGCCATACCTTCCACAGTGAAAACAATTGTAGGAAGAAATTCATATTTGACTCTTTGAATTTTCCCATTGACAAGGACTTGGGATACCAAGTGTTCATCTAAATTAACATACACTACCATGCGGACGAATCACCCTCTGACTATGTTATCCGTGTTCATGTCCAATTTAGCTACCTTACCAATTAGTCCTCCTATTTCAATCAGAAATTTTCTCTTATAAAAATAACCTGGCAATCCCAGAAGTTTGATCCACGACATCACGGTACTCAGGAAAGTTTGTGTAGGATTGAAGGATATCGACCAAGGTTGTATCATCAAATATTGGCTGAAAGTAATCCACGGACCTTTCGAGATCACCTTTTCACAATCGTGTTTGTTCTGAAATTTGGAAAAAAAAATAACCATTCTCAATATCCATCAGATGGAAAGGTGAGGACGACTTCCATAAACTGTAAATTTTATTTTGGAAAGTAGAAAATCCAATGTTTCATCCCATGTAACACCCCAAACCCGGCCTAGACGTTATGACCGGATCTGGCATGTCACATAGAAGGGTTGTTTAAAACTGCGTGTTCGTAAAAAAAATTTGTATTCCTTTTTGAAACATCGAGCTTGATTGTTTGTGAAATTCAGTTTCACGTTTATTGTTAAAAACGTTGTTACTGCTATTATTATTCTTATTATTATTATATTTCCAAAAGCTTGTTTAAAACAGAAATCAAATTCAGTGAATTGCGTAGATGTGCTATTTTGAAAATAGTTGGTGTCGTTTTAAGAAATCACGTATTTATAAATTTAACAGTTATTAAAGAAAACTAAAAAGAAAATAAACCAACGGCCATATTACAAAAATATTAACCCAGAATAAATTAAAACCAAAATAAAGCGAAAACAAAAATTTACTAAGTTCTCGGGAAATGTTCTCGATGTATTGCCACCACAGAGTCCTCCGCCGCCCCAAATCCTCTAACGCTGGGGATCACCTACAAGATTAACGCAGAGGGGTGAGTTACGAGAACTCAGTGTGTAATCCCTTAATCGGTTATTAACTGGGCCGAAGCCCTATTCAGAAACAATCTGGGCCTTAGCCCTATAAACATGATCATACAAATATAGAATGCAGCCCAACATAATATTCCGTCCGCTACACACCACCCGTACCAGCCCAACACACCTGTGGGGATTTCTAAATCGACCCATCCATCCGCTACACACCTCGATGGCAGTCAAGCTGCTCATCACAGAATTTGTAGCAAAGCCACCAGAATATCAGAATATACGTGGCATAGCCACTATACAGATTGTGGAAAAGCCACCAGAATATGTGGCAGAGCCACCAGAATATGTGGCAGAGCCACCAGAATATACTTCCTCCGATCATCAATCCCAACCCAATGCATGATGTCATGTCATAAATATTTCGTGTATGCAGTATGTCACAATTATAAACAATCATATAAATATCACACATATATCACTTAAGCTACCACTAGGGGTTTATCGGTTGTTTACCCTCCGGGGGTATATTGGTAATTTACCCTTCCAAGGGTATTTCAGTAATTTACCCTCCAGGGGTATTTTGGTAATTTACCCTCCAGGGGTATTTCAGTAATTTTGTATTTAACGGCCTTTCCGAAGGCCTACTGTCGCCTCGAGCGACACGGAACCCTTTTTGGGCTCTACGGAACTATTGGGCCTAAAATAGATTTTAGGCCCAAACGGGCCCACACGCTCCTGTGGCCCAAAACACTAGGTTTCGATTTCGGATTTGCAGATCTCACCTTCGGACTTATCATGTGACAGTTTTCTAACAGTTTGGCCCAAATGGGCCGAATAGCCCATTGGGCCCATTTGGCCCGTTTCGACTCGGTTAGGCCCGTTACAGTCGCAGTATCGCGAGAGTGCTCGAGACACCCCCAGCGACTTATCGCCACTATTCGTATTTTGATTTACCACTCCGAGCGTTCGCACACTCGAGTGGTCACAGATGCCGGTTTCCGGCTTTCCGGCTTTTTGCCGAATCACAGAACATTGCACATATGCATTTGAAAGGGTGTGAGATTACACACCTATTTTGGTTTACTAAAGAACCACCCTTCGCTGACCCTAGAATAATACCGATCAAAAGTTAGCCTCGACTTCTTAAAAGATTTCATAAGTCTAAAAGTAATACCTTACTAGAATCACTTACCACAAACGTGATCTCCCCCTACAGAGTCCCAATATTTAGCCTTGCCTTCTGGCTACCACCACACGTTCCTAAGAGAGAGTAGTTGATACACCAAAGACGTTAGCACCAAAGCAACATTTGGCCCTCCTACAATAGAGAAGGAGACCGAAGCTAACTCCCCAAAAAGGGTCACGTAAATACCTTAACAACACAATAAAAAGTAGTCGAAAACTTCACATTTACCCAAGACCAACGTTGACAGCCTAAGCCCGATGTTTGCTAACGGAAAATCGGCCTACACCCCAGGAGGAAGTTCGGCTTGGCTAAATAGAGAGGGAAGAAGAATCAAACCGTGAGAGTATGGCATTCGGTCCAAGAAAGAAAGATGATGACCAAAGAAGAAGAAAGAATATGAGAATAGAGACTTACCACTTAAAGAACGCAAGATGGAGAATAGGTGTTAAAGTAATTCGGCTACTTGAAAGAAAAGAGGTCAGAGAGGGATTCGGCTATAGGTGTTTGGCGACTACCAATGAAAAGAAAAGTGTCTAAAATAAAAAAGAAATGAGAAGATGTCACTAGAATGGTTAAGGTTTCGGCAAAGAAAGATGCAACAAAATACCCGAAATGCTTTTAGCCGAAATGCCAAAAAGATCAAATCTCTCTCAACAAAACACTCAAAAAAACGGAACTCCCCCTCACTCAATGACCGAAAATGTTCTCTTAGACCCCTATTCAGCCGAATTTCTCCCCTCTCACAATCCCACTCACGGCCAACTCTCCCACTCCCATACATCCCACGATTCTCTCCTCACTTTGCTCCACCAATCACTCCCCACCTCTCATTCAAAACATTTGACCACTTCAAACCTTCACCAAGCAGAGTTCCACTCCTATTCCACCTCTTCACCTCCTTGAACACAAAAATAAAGCTCCCTTATGCTGCATGTGGGATTCGAACACCAGCTCACTTTGCTTCCCTACTGACGGCATAGCCACATTGCCACTAGACTCCTTGTGTTAGCAAGACACAACCAAATTTCCTTAAGTCTTGCTTCCAACTGTCCTCCCCCTAAAGTGCCCAAAAATCAAAATTTTGCCTATGGCCTAACTTGAACCCGGGACTTCATAGAAGCCCCGTAACCTTCCAAATTCACTTAGCTAATAACTCCAACTTGCAATTATGCCATTCCCATATTCTCAAAAATTTTAAAAATGCTCCCACGCCTGGGGCCCAATAGACCAGATTCACACTAGCCCCAATTTGGAGCGTTACAAATCTACCCCCTTTAAAAATTTCGTCCACGAAATTTCCACTATCTACTAGTGGTTTGACACAGGACTACTCTACCATGCTACCTGCTGCGCACTCGATTCCAATAACACTAATACACATCTAACCTAATCTAGAAATCTCTTCACCCAACCGGATATCTAACCACGAATAAAGCAGTACTTATCACACATTCATAAATTTTCTATATTCAAACACCACATCCAGCAAAACATACACGACCTCAAGGTGATAGAACAATCCGCGTGCCCTATGCTCCTTAGACCCGCATCTCAAGCATGCTCCCGACCTCCTCCAAAGCATTCACCCGGATGACGCCTCCGCGAAGATCGCAAAGCCGGAAAGTTTGGGCGTGCCTTAGCATGCTTCACGGAGCGAGATTGCGACGCTAGAGAACTGCGATCTCTTTTCTTCTTACAGTCCATGCACCCAACTCGAAGTGTTTCACCAATTTCTTTGACCTCCTTCAATACCTCTCTAACTAGTTGAGTCACTCATCAACCCTGACTTGGTCATGAGACCTGTTTACCATTTGGTGATGCGGTGCTTCCATTTCAAGCATATGCCACGATGCGAGGATCCAGCCCTAGCATCTCGGCCTCTACCACGCCGCGTGTACCACGTCCACATCCTGCGGTACTCATATTGTTGAATCGATTGGATCCGATTAAAGTTTTATGAATCGATCTATAATTCCAATGTTTATTAACAAATGTCTTATGAAAAGCAGGTATAAGAGTTGTTTTCGCAGATCGAATTTCCTAATGTCTCAGTCTCTACAGTCTTAGCTCCTATAGCTAACAGTTCTAATTTACTACCACTAACAGACATTTCATCATATAATCAAACATAAAGTAAGTGGACTTACGGATTTGGTGTCGGAGACTCGGGGTGCCATACTTCCAAAAAGACATATATTTTCTAAACCATATTTCAAACCAATTTTTGGAAAATATTTTTGAACCCATTCCATAGCCGAGTTTTACAATCCGGCTCTGATACCATAAAATGTAACACCTCAAACCCGACCTAGATATTTTGATCGGATCTGGCATGTCACATAGAAGGGTTATTTAAAACTGCGTGTTCGTAAAAAAAAATTCGTATTCCTTTTTAAAACATCGAGCTTCGTTGTTTGTGAAATTCAGTTTCGCATTTATTGTTAAAAATATTGTTACTGCTATTATTATTCTTATTATTATTATATTTTCAAAAGCTTGTTTAAAACATAAATCAAATTCAGTGAATTGCGTAGATGTGCTATTTTGAAAACAGTTGGTGTCGTTTTAAGAAACCACGTATTTATAAATTTAACAGTTATTAAAGAAAACTAAAAAGAAAATAAACCAACGGCCATATTACAAAAATATTAACCCAGAATAAATTAAAACCAAAATAAAGCGAAAACAAAAATTTACTAAGTTCCCGGGAAATGTTCCCGATGTATGGCCACCACAGAGTCCTCCGCCGCCCCAAATCCTCTAACGCTGGGGATCACCTGCAAGATTAACGCATAGGGGTGAGTTACGATAACTCAGTGTGTAATCCCCTAATTAGTTATTAACTGGGACGAAGCCCATACATAATCAAATTGGGCCGAAGCCCATCTGAGATGCATCGGGCGAAGCCCATGCGAGCCGCCCGGGCCAAGCCCTATTCAGAAACAACTGGCGGGCATGACCCTATAAACATGATCATGCAAATATAAAATGCGGCCGACATAATATTCCTTCCGCTACACACCATTACACCCAACACACCTGTGGGGATTTCTAAATCGACCCATCCATCCGCTACACACCTCGATGGCAGTCAAGCTGCTCATCACAGAATTTGTGGCAAAGCCACCAGAATATTAGAATATACGTGGCATAGCCACTATACGGATTAATGGCGAGCCACTGCAGAATATGTGGCGAGCCACGAGAATATACTTCCTCCGATCATCAATCCCAACCCAATACATGATGTCATGTCATAAATATTTCGTGTATGCGTTATGTCACAATTATAAACAATCATATAAATATCACACATATATCACTTAAGCTACCACTAAGGGTATATCGATCGTTTACCCTCAGAGTATATTGGTAATTTACCCTTCCAAAGGGTATTTGATAATTTACCCTCCCGAGGTATTTTGGTAATTTACCCTCCAGGGGTATTTCAGTAATTTTACATTTAACGGCCTTTTCGAAGGCCTACTGTCGCCTCGAGCGACACGGAACCCTTTTTGGGTCTCTACGGAACTATTGGGCCTAAACGGGCCCACACGCTCCTGTGGCCCAAAACACTAGGTTTCGGTTTCGGATTTGCAGATCTCACCGTCGGACTTATCATGTGACAGTTTTTTAACAGTTTGGCCCAAATGGGCCGGATAGCCCATTGGGCCCATTTGGCCCGTTTCGGCTCGGTTAGGCCAATTACGGCCGCAGTATCACGAGAGTGCTCGAGACACCCCCAGCGACTTATTGCCACTATTCACATTTCGATTTACCACTCCGAGCATTCGCACACTCGAGTGGTCACAGATGCCGGTTTCTAGCTTTCCGGCTTTTTATCGAATCACAGAACATTGCACATATGCATTCGAAAGGGTTTGAGATTACACACCTGTTTTGGATTACTAAAGAACCACCCTTCGCTGACCCTAGAATAATACCGATCAAAAGTTAGCCTCGACTTCTTAAAAGATTTCATAAGTCCAAAAGTAATACCTTACTAGAATCACTTACCACAAACGTGATCTCCCCTATAGAGTCCCAATATTCAGCCTTGCCTTCTGGCTACCACCACACGTTCCTAAGAGAGAGTAGTTGATACACCAAATACGTTAGCACCAAAGCAACATTTGGCCCTCCTACAATAGAGAAGGAGACCGAAGCTAACTCCCCAAAAAGGGTCACGTAAATACCTTAACAACACAATAAAAAGTAGTCGAAAACTTCACCTTTACCCAAGACCAATGTTGTTGTGACCTAAGCCCGATGTTTGCTAAGGGAAATCGGCCTACACCCCGGGAGGAAGTTCGGCTTGGCTAAATAGAGAGGGAAGAAGAATCAAACCGTGAGAGTATGGCATTCGGTCCAAGAAAGAAAGATGATGACCAAAGAAGAAGAAAGAATATGAGAATAGAGACTTACCACTTAAAGAACGCAAGATGGAGAATAGGTGTTAAAGTAATTCGGCTACTTGAAAGAAAAGAGGTCGAGAGAGGATTCAAACTATAGGTGTTTGGCGACTACCAATGAAAAGAAAAGTGTCTAAAATAAAAAGAAATGAGAAGAAGTCACTAGAATGGTTAAGGTTTCGGCAAAGAAAGATGCAACAAAATACCCGAAATGCTTTTAGCCGAAATGCCAAAAATATCAAATCTCTCTCAACAAAACACTCAAAAAAACGGCACTCCCCCTCACTCAATGACCGAAAATGTTCTCTTAGACCCCTATTCAGCCGAATTTCTCCCCTCTCACAATCCCACTCACGGCCAACTCTCCCACTCCCGCACATCCCACGATTCTCTTCTCACTTTGCTCCACCAATCACTCCTCACCTCTCATTCAAAACATTTGACCACTTCAAACCTTCACCAAACAGATTTCCACTCCAATTCCACCTCTTCACCTCCTTGAACACAAAAATAAAGCCCCCTTATGCTGCATGTGGGATTCGAACACCAGCTCACTTTGCTTCCCTACTGACGCCATAGCCACATTGCCACTAGACTCCTTGTGTTAGCAAGACACAACCAAATTTCCTTAAGTCTTGCTTCCAACTGTCCTCCCCCTAAAGTGCCCAAAAATCAAAATTTTGCCTATGGCCTAACTTGAACCCGGGACTTCATAGAAGCCCCGTAACCTTCCAAATTCACTTAGCTAATAAGTCCAACTTGCAATTATGCCATTCTCATATTCTCAAAAATTTTAAAAATGCTCCCACGCTCGGGGCCCAATAGACCCGATTCTCCTAGGCCTAATTTCGGGGCGTTACATCCCAAAAGTTTGAGGACAATGGTATTTTCCATATCCTTGACAAGAGTTTGATTAATCCTTTCGGATAATTCTATCGATGGAATACCATTAACAATAGATCTCTGAATATCACCATCCATCAACTCAAAATCTTCTTTCTCCTCTAAGCTATTATCCACCATGCTTGAAGTACCAACCAGTTTGTCCTTTCATAAAGGCTTTAGTTCAATGGGCAAATCTGGTGACACTTCTCCACTCTCGAGTTCACTTTGTTCCATAAAACGAACTTTTTTAGGGATCAAATCTTCCATAGAGATATCTCCAAATCGAGGATTTCCACAAAGAGAATTTTCATAGAGAATCCATTTTTTAACATTATTAAATTTTATTTTTTAGTTATTAAAGTTATCACATTTGTTCCTATGCTTTTCCTAATTAATGTATTTGTCTTCTTATTCAACCAGTGCAATCTAATAAAATATTTTAATATTTATTTATAAACTTATAATTAGAATTAGCATAAAATTTATTAACATTTATAATGATTTTATATTTATAATTAATAAAATATATAAAAATATTATATTTTTGTCTTAATTTATATTGCTCACAATACAATCTTTCATGTAATTTAAAAAAGAAACTTAAAAAACAGAAAATTTCGAGCACCAACAACATTTGTACTTTTTTGGACTACATACTTCTAAGGGTAGCTTTTTCATTCAACATTATTCTAATTATCAAACAATAAAAAATTTGTATAAAAATTTTAACAAATAAATATAACACAGTATGCTAAATACACACAATCATCTCGTACATCGCAAAATATTGTGGAAAACTCATGTTCAGTTCAGATCACTACTTTTTTCAGTCTTAATCTTATTTTATTATATTAATTTTGTTCCTTTGTTATAAATATATATATATATATCATCAAATAAAAAGTGTGTAAATTTCATTGCATGCTTTATTTTATTTTTTCTAAAATTAAAATTAAAGAATCAACATCCATTATTTTGTTTTTTCCCTGATACTCTTTGTCACTATTATAAAATATTTCTTATTTATAATTAATTTGTTATGTTCTTAAGTTTTAATTTAGTGCCCATCTCTTTATTAAAGGAAAAAAATAGTGAATTCGTAGATAATTCAACTTGGTTTAATCAAGCAGCAACTGAAATGAACGGCCAAAACAATGATATCAAAAATATAGAAAATAGTAGGGTTGATAATTCAACTTGGTTTAATCAAGCATCACATAGGATATATATACAAACTAGCTTTTTTACCTGTGCAATGCACTAGACAATTGTGTGTGTTGTAAACTCGACAAACCCAAGACACTTACTACAAAGGACCTAGGACCTACAACTAATGTTACACCAACTCTCTGAAGTCGGTTAACCTTTTATTTTCTAAATTCTTAGTGCACTATAATACTCAAGTGGCAGAGCCGACCATATATTGAAGCCATCCCAAGTGCACTAAGTAGTTAGAAACCTATGGCTTAACCGAGACTTACAATTACAAGAAGAAAACACTTTTATTAATACACAATACAATTACAATATGACACACATTTACCTTACTACTCTTCTTTACCTCTGCCTCTCACACTCTCTTGCTTGTGGCTCTCTCTTATATCATAGCAAGAATGAAAGCCCCCACCCCTATTTATAGAGTTTAGTGGTCTTTGGATTCTTGACACAAGTCAACATCCTTGCTATTGATTTTACAAATATCTAATAGCTAGAATTTCATCTAGAATATCTAATCTTTTAGATAATATCCTATTTCTTAAAAGATAAGTTTTTATTTTATCTAGAAGTTGCATTGGCTTTCAACACTCCCCCTCAATGCAAACTTTTTCCCTGAGATGATTTGAAGATCAAACCGAGTGCTTCTCTCGAACTTTTCAAACTTTGGTCTACTAAGACGCTTCGTGAATATGTCCGCAACTTGATCATCCGCATCTTTGTTGGCACCATATTGATCTCTCCTTCAAAGACTTTTTCTCGCTAATATAGTGATAGTGCACTTCTAT
This sequence comes from Gossypium sturtianum, assembly GCA_025698515.1. NCBI lineage: Eukaryota > Viridiplantae > Streptophyta > Magnoliopsida > Malvales > Malvaceae > Gossypium > Gossypium sturtianum. Next base: position 20,110,769 of record CM046944.1, read on the forward strand.
ATTTTTTTCCTTGCAAGAAATATCGGATTTTGTGCTAGATGTATGGTTGATGAATTATCCCAGAAAAGACTTACTTTATAGTCTATTGGTTCATGAAGATCTTCCATCAGTTGTTTCAGGTTTCAGCCAAGTACTCTCTTGTGTCACTGGTGCCATCGATTGATATTCTGCTTCGGTGCTCGATAATGACATCGTTGGTTGTCTCTTGTTGCACCATGATATTGCTTCTGATCCAAGGCTGAAGATGTACCCATTTGTCGATCTTCGCGTATTATAGTCTCCAACATAGTCAGCGTCATAATATCGAACCACCAGACATTCTTTTGTTTTCTTGTATAAAATACCAAAATTAATGGTGCTTTTAACATACCTCAAGATGCATCGTATTGCATCGAGATGAGGCTTCTTAAGATTGCTCATGTATCGACTAGCCACTACAACTGCATAATTTATGTCTGGTCGACTTAGAGTGAGATAGATAAGACTTCCAACTAGCTGTCGATACATGGTTACACCTTTTAAATGTTTTCCTTCATCTACTCGTAGTTTTATATTGGGATCCATAGGAGTAGAGATAGACTTGTAGTCAAGCATCCCATACCTCTGCAGAAGATCCTTTGCATATTTCTATTGGCCAAAAAATAATATTTCCTTCGTGCGCTCTAGTTCAAGTCCAAGGAAGTGTTTGAGTTCTCCAAGTTCCTTCATATGAAATCTGATAGAAAGATTTTTCCTTGTTCACTGGATTTCCTCGTAATAATCTCCCGTGATGATTAAGTCATCCACATATACTAGCACTATGGCTAGTTTTCCTTGATTTGCTTTCACAAATAAACTAAAATCTAAAGGAGAAACTATAAAACCACTTTGTGTTAAGAACTCACCAATCTTCCCGTACCATGCTCTTGGAGCCTGCTTCATGTCGTAGAGCACCTTATTCAGTTTGTAGACATACTCGGTATGGATCTTGCTCTTGAATCCTCTTGGTTGCTCCATATAGATGTCCTTGTTAAGTTCTCCATGTAACAAAGCATTCTTGACATCCATCTCGCCATGACTTCCAAGACTTTCTAGAAGGAAAAGCTAGTAAGACTCAAGCAGGTTGTGATCTTTACCATCGAGCTAAATGTTTCTTTATAATCTAGCCCATATTGTTAAGAGAAAACCCGAGAAATAATTTGAGCCTTATATCTTTCAATTGAGCCTTTTGGTTAGGTATTCACCTTGTAGACCTATTTGCGAGGATATTGGCTTTACATCTTTTGGCTTTGGCACTAAGTCCTACGCTTGATTTTCTTTTAGTGCCTTAATCTCTTCTTCCATAGTTTTTACCACTCAAGGCTTTATGTTACTTCTTCATAAGCGCATGGCTCAATAGGTATAGACTCATCTACAAAGGCGGTGTTACCATACCTTGGGTTAAATTTGCTTTTGGCCTTGTTGATCTT